>CALYLW010001892.1:161926-205097 GCA_944989445.1 Ampullaceana balthica
TGGCTGAATTGCTCTGGTTTTCCTCTTTAGGCGAGATTCGTCTGCGATCTGTTGCAGGTTTCTTTCTCCTGCTTCTAGCCCAGCAGTCAATGCCTGTCTCCAATTGCACCTGTCCCCAGCGAGTTCCTCCCAGCTATTTATGTCAATGCCAATAGCTTTGAGGTATCTCTTGCACACATCTTTGTAATGGAGGTGAGGCCCGCCTGTGGTCCTCTTTCCTTTGGCTAGCTCAGAATAGAGAATGTCCTTTGGGATTCTGCCATCCTCCAATCTGCGCACATGTCCCAACCACCTAAGCCGACGCTGGCGAAGAAGAGTTGTCATGCTTTGGATTTTTGCCCATTGTAGCACCTCATTGTTGGTGACATGGTCGTGCCAGGTGATTCCCAGGATGCGCCGGAGACAGCGCATGTGGAAAGCACTCAATCTCCTTTCTTGCCTGGAGTATAGGGTCCAGGATTCACTGGCATAAAGGAGAGTGCTTAGCTCACATGCCCTGTAAACAGCAATTTTGGTATTGATGGTCAGCTTTTTGTTGCTCCATACTCTTTTAGAGAGCCTGGCCATAGTTGTGGAGGCCTTGCCGATCCTTACGTCTAGGTCGGAGTCAAGGGACAGGTTGTTGGTGATGTTGGAGCCAAGGTATGTAAAACGTTCCACGGCCTCAAGATGGCAGCCATCGATGGTGAAGTTGGGTGGGTCAGCGTCTTGGGCCATCACGTTGGTCTTTTTGAGGCTGATGGTTAGTCCGAAGTCCCTGGCGGCCTTGGCAAAGCGGTCCATCAGGCTTTGCAAATCAGCTTCGTTGTGAGTTGCAATGGCAGCGTCGTCTGCAAAAAGCATGTCCCTGATGACCGTTTCACGGATCTTCGTCTTTGCCTTCAGTCTGGCCAGATTAAATAGTTTACCATCTGAACGTGTATGAAGATAGATCCCCTCGGTTGAGGATCCAAAGGCATGTTTCAACAGGCAGGCAAAAAAGATGCCAAATAGTGTCGGGGCGAGGACGCAGCCCTGTTTGACTCCACTGAGGATATCAAATTGAGGGGAAGTTGAACCGTCATACTGCACCGTGCCTTTCATACTATCGTGGAATGACTGTATAATGCTAAGCAGTTTTGGTGGGCAGCCAACTTTTGCCAAGACTGTAAACAGACCATCTCTGCTGACCAGGTCAAAAGCCTTTGTTAAATCAATGAAGGCCAGGTAAAGGGGCATGTGTTGCTCTCGGCACTTTTCTTGAAGTTGTCTTAAAGAGAAGATCATGTCGATTGTTGACCTTTCTGCCCGGAAACCGCACTGTGATTCAGGATATACTCTTTCAGCAAGTCTTTGCAGTTTATTTAAAACAACGTGTGCAAAGACTTTACCCACGATGCTAAGGAGAGAAATGCCTCTGTAGTTGTTACAGTCACTTCTGTCTCCTTTATTTTTATACAGCGTGATAATATTGGCATTTCTCATATCCTCTGGTACAGCTCCTTCTTCCCAGCACTGGCAGAGGAGGCCATGCAGGTGTTCCAGCAATACACTACTGCCGCACTTGATGATCTCTGGTGGTATTGCGTCCTGACCGGGGGCTTTGGCTATTGGTAATCGCTCAATAGCTTCTTTTAGTTCTGCTAGGGTGGGTATGTCGTCCAGTTCTGCCATGAGGGGGGAGCTTTGGATGGCATCGATGGCATCTTGGATTACATGATTTTGTTGGGAGTAAAGTTCTGAATAGTGCTCCACCCATCTGTCCATCTGTTTAGCCCTGTCGCGGATTATTTCTCCAGTTGAGGACTTCAGTGGGGCTATGAATTTCTTAGAAGGCCCCATGGCTTTTTTAATGCCGTCATACATCCCCCTAATATTACCGGTGTCGGCCGCTAGCTGGATGCTGTGACAGAGTTGGAGCCAGTAGTCATTTGCGCATTGCCTAGCTAATCTCTGAACATTGCTCCTGGCTAATCTGTACGCCTGCAGTGTCTGTGGGTTTGGGGAGTGCCTGTATTTTTGGTGGGCACTTCGTCTTTCTTCTACGGCAGGGGTGAGTGTGGCAGAGTTGGCCTCAAACCAGTCATTGTTTTGGTTCCTTTTTCTTCCGAAGATCTGCATAGCTGTGCTGTGGATGGTCAGTCTGAGATGTTCCCACTTTTCCTTGGTGCTGTTGCCTGGCAGGTCAGAGTCTAGTGAGTTGGAGAGAGCTTCTATTAACTCGGGTTTCTTGTCTGGGTGAGAAGTCTTACTCACATCAATGCGGGGTCTGCCTACTGGTCTGGATCGGTGAGATTTCTTGGGCAGTAATCTCAGCTTGCAACATAACAGTGAGTGGTCTGTGTCGCAGTCGGCACTGTGGAAAGTTCGAGTGAGGAGGACATGTATTCGGTGCAGAGCGCCTAGTAATAATTAGGTCCAGCTGGTGCCAGTGTTTAGAGCGGGGATGTCTCCAGGACACTCTATGTTGCGGCTTTGTCTGAAAGAAAGTATTGGTGATGCATAGTTCGTGGTACGAGCATAGTTCCAGGAGTCTCTGTCCGTTTTCGTTCAGTTTTCCTGTGCCAAATCTTCCCAGACAAGAGGGCCATGAGGTGTAGTCTGCACCCACTCTAGCGTTAAAGTCACCCAGCAGTATCACGTGCTCATCTTTGGATATCGAGCTTAACAATGAGTCTAACTGGTTGTCGAACTCATCTTTCGTCTGCATGGTTGCATTGAGGGGGGCATATGCACTAATTAGGTAGGCGGGCCCTGTTGTGGTGTGTAGGCGAAGTGTGAGAAGCCTTTCAGTTCCCTGTTGGCAGGGTGCTACCATACCTAAGAGGGTGTTTCGGACAGCAAATCCAACACCATGCTCTCTGGCTTCGTCCTCGCTTTTGCCCTGCCAGAAGAACGTGTAGTCCTTTTCTCTTAATGAACCAGAACCTGACAGCCATGGCTCTTGTAAGGTGGCTATGTCTACATGCAGTCTTGCCAGTTCGTTGTTTATTACAGATGTTTTCCTGGCATCGTTGATATCGTTAAGGTCGTCTGACATCCCGGGTGTCAGCGTCCGTACATTCCAGGTCCCCAGCTTGAGGATCGGGGTTTTCTTTTTTGCTTTTTTAATTTATATTTGTATTGGTTGGTGCATGAGTTTACAGTCTACTTGTCAGGCATGTGTGCACCCTAAGCCCTACGCACCCAGTAGGGCAGGCAGACTGTTGCGGGACAACACCTTATTGACTGGGGGCTGCCCAGCTTGAGGCGGGAGGTAGCTGTCCAATGAGACAAAGATATCTCTCCCACCGTCGGAAGCAATCCCTGGCGCCAGCTCTGCGCCAATTGAGCGGGTGGCTTATAACCGGTCACTACTACTTCCTGTGTTGTGTCGACGCTGTGAGGCGAAGCTGGAGTGTCCTCTCCAGGGCACAGGCCCGGACAGGTGGTGTGGAGAGTCAGCTGTTGCCCATGCAGCAGACTCCCTCTCTCAACGTAGCTGAGTGGTCCAAGGGAGAGGCAGAGCCAGTACATCTTGGTATCAACTACGTCGCAGGAATTGCCAGAGAGACGTTGTAAGCAACGCCAGATTGCCTTCGGGATTCCGGCTCCTGATTTGTGATCGAGGTTTACTCCCCTAGCCTTTCTCATGAGTGAGTATGGCCGCAAGGCAGCGGATATTTGGAGTCATAGTTTTCCTTCTCCTAGATGAGCGGCCATCTAAAGCTGACGAGCCTCATCTGCCCGAAGCAACTGGTTATGAGGCGCCAGTGGTCCGCCTTGCACCCCTTCTCCTGTTAGTTGGGAACAGGCTTCGCCGGGCTTGTTTGACAAGCCACACGTGAAGGCCAGGAGCTGGATTTGGCTGCCAGAGGCGATTAGAGTCGCAAGCCATTGAAGCATTTCTTGGGGTGAGGGAGCTTATCCCCGCACCCGCTCCGGCTTTGACAGCCCTTGAAGCCCAAAGACTAACTAACAAGCAATATAAATAGATATTTCATTTGCATTTGTAAACCTGACTTTGTTTTCTGAGATATAAAAAAATGTAAGATTTTGGGGATACTTGACTACATCAACTAGTTTCAAATAAGTATTATTGTCAATAATTATTCTCCTTTTCAACACGAACAGTTTGATATGCTTGACTTAATAGTTTGGATAATTATTTTTAAGTTGCGCTAAATTTAAAATATGACATATGCAAATTTGAAGGCCATTTTGAATATTAATGAGCCTATCTTGCGTCTATCAGAATTAATTTTAGGACGCTTGTTTGGTAAATGATATGACGAATGCGGAAATATATGGTTTGTTATGGTCATCTGAAGTCATTTCTGAAATAACTTTAATTAACTGCCATTTTAAACAGCTGTCTCAGTCTCACTGCCCAGTTTTCACTTTAGTCACTTTTATATTTTCTTATATGTTTCAATTAGCAGAGTTATCCCAAAATAATTCACTAAAAAAAATCATAACTTTCTTTAGAAATAACCTAAAACGATAAATTTGGTATCAATAAATTGCATTTTTCAAGCCCTTTCTAATCAACTAGATCTTAAAGCTATATCTTCATTTTGAAAATTTTGTCCAAGTACCTACTAACATCTATCTATATTTTGGATTTTAAAGGATTAGTAAAAAAATATATTTTGCTTTGATGTGTGAAAATTTGTGATTTTTCATGTGTATTAAATATATGCACTATTATGGATTTTCTCCAACAATGCTTGGAAATCTAATAGAAGGGAGTGGGGGGTCAGTTTACGGATAGTACTCATCATGGGCGGATTAAGACTGCACGGGGCCCCTGGCTGCAATTCAAACTGGGGCCCTATCCAGCCAGTGTACCTTTAGATAAAATGATTGCTAGCAGCTAATATAAGACTGTAACTTGTAAATATTCATCCAAAATGATTATTCATGAAAAATCCGAATTCGAAGAAATAACTTTTTGCCGGTATCCTAAAATTGAGTGTAAAAGACAATTTATAAAATTAAAAAACACATGAAAAAATAAATTCACACCCCAACCGGGGATCGAACCCGCCACCGCTTGCACCACAAGCCTTAGCACTTCACATTGGGCCACGAGAGCTCATTTAGGGTTGTCAATTTAAAATATATATATAATATTCTTTAATAATTTCTGTTATTGAGCCTATCAAATCAGGTTTTTTGACTGCTAAGACTATCGTGAGGGAAAAGAGATCATTTTAATAGATACGATTTTATTAATTTATCATATTTTCAGCAATTCATGTATACATTTGTCCACATTCATTATAAAATATGCTAAGTTTGGGGGCCCTAAATCATCGGGGGCCCCTGTGTTTAGCCCGTTCAGGCCCCCCCCCCTTAATCCGCCATAGGTACTCATAGTGTAAACTATTATGAGCCCTCATTTCGTGAAACCTTCAACATAACATGTTGCTTGCACCACAAGCAACTCCCATTTTCAACCTCAAAAGAAGAGACGACGTAATTATTGGCACATGGAATGTAAGAACTCTACATGCTACAGGAAAAGTGAAAGAATTGACGCATGAAATGGAGCGATACCAATGGAATGTCATCGGACTATGTGAGACCCGATGGAAAAGCTTTGGTGAACTCTCAACAGAGGAAGGACACAAGATCTACTTCAGTGGCAGGGAGGACAGACATGAACATGGAGTTGGATTCCTCATCCATAAAGATATAACAAACTCGGTCATTGGATGTCGCCCTGTCTCCAGCCGCATTATCACCATTCGACTGAAAGCCACACCCTTCAATATCACAATTATATAGATATATGCTCCTACAACCAGACACGAGGACAGTGAAGTAGAGGCATTCTATGAACAAGTACAGGACATCGTGGATCAAACACCAAGGAAAGACATTATCGTCGTCCAAGGAGACTGGAACACGAAGATTGGAGTAGATGTATGGACCAACTGGGCAGATACTTGCGGACGCTCTTGCAATGATCTGACCAATGATAGAGGACTTCGTCTCCTGGAATTTGCAAGATATAACAACCTCCTGCTAGCTAACACAATTGGCCAACATAAAAAATCCAGAAGATGGACTTGGCACAGCCCCGACGGGGAACATAGTAACCAGATAGATTACATACTGGTCAGAAAACGATTCAAATCGTGTATTAAAACAGCTAGAACTAGAAGTTTCCCTGGAGCAGATATCGGCAGTGACCATAATCTGGTGCTGATGACCTTCCATCTCCACCTGAAAAAGATAGTAAAACAAGGCAATCCACGATTACGCTTTGACCTGGACAAACTGAAAGACCCAGAAATCGCAGAAGTTTTCAGGGCGACCATTGGAGGAAAATTTGCTCCACTCACCACACTATATGAGTCAGAAACGGACATGGACATAGACCTAGTCACTGACACCTTCAATACCACAATAATTGAAGCAGCAAAAGAAGTACTTGGTAAGAAGCGAGCAATTAAAAGACCATGGGTCTCCTCTAATATTCTGGAACTATGCGATGAAAGAAGAAAACTTAAGAGCGTAAAGAATACTGCAGAAAGGAGCACCCAGATACAGAGAAATCAATAAAAAGATCAGGAAAGATATGGTGAAAGCAAAAAAGGAATGGATAGAACAACAATGCTCTGACATCGATGAAAATCTACTAAGGAACAATTCAAGGAAGGCTTACAAAATTGTTAAAGACTTGACATCCACCAAACAAGGTCGTATCTCAACCATACAAGATAAATCCGCAAAATGTATCACAGAAGAACAAGAAATTCTCAGAAGATGGACCGAATACTGTTCTGAGCTGTACAATGAAGACTCCAAAGGCGATGCGTCAGTGCTCAACTGCCCAAAGTCAACAAACACAGACATGCATTCTATTCTCCGCGACGAGGTGGAGCTGGCTGTACAAAAACTGAAGAAGGGGAAATCAGCTGGAGCAGACAACATTCCGGGCGAACTGATTCAAGCAGGAGGTGACCCCGTAATAAACATCCTAACTAACATGTGCAACAAGATCTGGCAGACAGGGCAATGGCCAACCCCCTGGACGCAATCGCTGGTTATCACGCTCCCAAAAAAGGGTAATCTACAGATGTGTCAGAACTACCGTACAATCAGCCTGATTAGTCACCCCAGCAAAGTCATGCTTATGATCATATTGAACAGACTGAAACCACAAGCAGAGCAAATCATTTCAGAAGAGCAGGCGGGCTTCAGAACAGGAAGAAGCACAACGGAGCAAATCTTTAACCTGCGAGTTTCTCTGTGAAAAACATCTCCAACACCAGAGTGACCTCTATCATGTCTTTATAGACTTTAAAAAAGCGTTCGACAGAGTGTGGCATGCGGCACTGTGGGCAACGATGCACAAATTCAACATAAATGCAAACATCATTGAAGTGATCAAGAACCTTTACAACAGAGCAACCAGCGCAGTACTCTTCAACAGCAAGCTGGGAGATTGGTTCAAGACCACTGTTGGTGTCAGACAAGGATGTTTACTTTCCCCCATCCTCTTCAACCTCTTCTTGAAAGGATCATGACAGATGTGCTAGAAGACCATGTCGGAACAGTCAGCATCGGAGGGAGAAGTATAACCAACCTACGCTTCGCCGATGACATTGACGGCCTAGCTGGTAGCGAGGACGAACTAAAAGAATTCCTCGCAAAGCTAGAGAAAGCAGCAAAGGCGTACGGCATGGAAATCAACGCAGAAAAGACCAAGGTCATGGCTAATAGTAAATTCACAAGCGAGATTCGGATAAACGGGCAAAAACTCGAAGAAGTCTCCACCTTCAAGTATCTAGGGGCCATAATATCCGACGAAGGCTCAAAGCCAGAAATTCTTGCCAGAATAGCCCAAACAATGGCAGCATTGAGCAAATTAAAGCACATCTGGCAAAGTAAGAAGCTCTCCCCTGAGATCAAAGATCCGGCTAATGCGCTCTCTAGCGATGTCAGTCTTTTTGTACGGTTGTGAGGCTTGGACGCTCACTGCAGACCTCCAAAGAAGAATAAATGCGCTAGAGATGAGATGTTTCAGAAAGATATTGAACATCTCCTACACAGCGCACATCACAAATGAAGCGGTCCGCAACAAAATAAGTACTGTCATTGGCCCCTACGAGGACCTACTCACATCAATTAAGAAGAGGAAATTACGATGGTACGGACACGTGACAAGAACTGGAGGTCTCGCAAAAACCATATTACAAGGCACAGTCCAGGGAGGAAGGAAAAGAGGCAGACAAAAGAAGAGATGGGAGGACAATATCAAAGAGTGGACCGGCCTGTCATTCAGCGACTCTCAAAGGGCAGCACAGGACCGTGACAAATGGCGTGTGTTAGTGTGCAGTTCACGATGGTGCCCCAACGACCCAACAACGGGTTTTAAGGGATAGTTCAAGTTCAAGATGTTGAGAAACATTCTTTCTTAGTCATAGTAAATAATTAAATAGTTTTGCTTTCTGGGAGATTATTATAATAAATGTTCCTGCTCTAATGTATCCTAATGAACATTTATATTTAAGGTTAAATTATAGAAAATTTTCTACTCCTACTAACTACTAGCAAATAGTCTCCAAAATCCCCTTAACTTTTGGAAATAAAATAAAACTAGTACAGTTGAAATGTGAAGCATAAGTTTAAATAGGTTTTTAAACATCAGAGAAAAGGAAATTATCAATTAAAGTGATAGGAAATGTAATGATGAAAATATTTTAAGCATTTCAAATACTATTTGGGGTTTTCTATTGAAATTGATTCAGTTTTCATTCCTTTTGTCATGTCACTAGAAAGGAGTGCAACCAAGGTTCGTTGGTCTATGTGCAAAATAAAATAACTCTTTTGCAAAGTTGCACATCATCCTTTTTTAAATCCCTTATATTAACTTTACTGCCGTCTCATTCGTCGTCGTCACGCGACGCCCGTCCGCCCGCGGAAAAACAAAAGTCGAAAATGACCCATTTCCAGTGAAGCCATCGAGCTGAAATTTGGCACACGGACCCGTCTTACTCTTACCTAACAATGCATCGTATAAAAATTTCAGATCGATCGAACGTACCGTAATTAAATTAATGCATTTTTAGTTTACCTATATAAATCACTATTTAGAAAAAAACAAAAGTCGAAAATGACCCACGTCCAGGCAAGCCATAGAGCTGAAATTTGGCACACGGACCCGTCTCACCTAAGAATGCACCGTATCAAAATTTCAGATCGATCGAACGTACCGTAATAAAATTAATGCATTTTTAGTTTATCTATACTATATAAATCACTATTTATAAAAACAAAAGTCGTCGTCTGCTAGAGTGTTGACCTAGTTTTAAAGCCAAGGGAGATAATTTCGGTTTTAAGCTGTAAATGTTCGTAGTGTTTAAACATAATCAATACTTTAAGTTATGTCTCATATATAAGGGATTTATAGTCAAAAACTTTGTTTTTAACGGGTTGTTTAATTTGGCTACATTTTACCAAATTTGCTGCGCAGGAAATCTAAACTGATGCGCGGCGTCTGTCAGATACCTGTGCAGCCTAAAGGGAACATTGAGTCCGACTCAGTAGACAGTGTTGTTGTGTTTTTATGGACTGGTATTACTAGTATTAGAAATACCTTCTAATAGACAAAAAGAAATATTTATGCTCTACCTCAAAATTAATTTGTTTAAACTTAAGAAATCATTTTAATAGATAATTCAGTGTCAAGTGTTAGTAAAATAATCAGTTTGAGCTAATATAAATTAGAAAATATTATTTTTTTCCAATTACAATAGTGTTGTTTTCTTAAGTTTATTACCATTGCTATTTTTCTCCTGCAGAAACACAGCCCAGAACCAACCGTCACAAATGGACCTGATCCAACTGTATAGTGTTTGCTGATAAATTTTGTAAATAATAGTGTGTCAATAAGGATGAAAGCAATGTTATATAATATGTATGATATTTGACCATCTTTATTAAATAATGTCATGGCCTATAAATATTTCTATGGTGCGTCAAGTTGAACTATTGTTTTTTCTAGAAGTATAAACACTTTTTGTCAAATACAAGTTCTGGTTTAAAAGATTGGCTTTGTTCACTTTGGCTTTAACCATCACTCCTTTGAAAATTCATAAATGATAGTCTTTGAAAGATCTCAACATAGAATTGAATGTCCTGATTTATGATAAATGCTATTTAGATAGGATGTTGAAGAATGAATTTTTATGTGAAGTCTAAAAGTTGCAAGCATGTGTTTTATTATTTATTGTAATATGATGTACATAATTAATTTCAGTTTTAGCATTTTGTATGACAAGACCGAATAAATGTATTTTTAAAATAAATATATATACATTTAATACATACTGTTTAGTGCTTAAATGTTTAGCTTTATGTGCAGTCCATGTTTTAGTTGACTTTGAAAGTCACCATTTACATCAGAAGTAGCATTCATACATACAAAATTGATTCTGACTCTAATGCGTATGTTAATTGGGCTAACAATAAATTAAAAAAAAACACGGACAAACTTATTTCACTTCAGAAATATAATTTTTTAAAAAAAAGAAAAGAATTTCCTCTTTGAGTACTTTGACATTACAAATAATAACATGCAGTTTCAAACATTTTCATTGTGAAAATTATTACATCAAATGCTTCAGAGAATCCTAAAATCATTTCTTGCATGCAAATATTTGTTTAATTTATTGTATATCCTTTCACTGAGATGGATTAGATGGTGTCTTCTCCTGTTCCTCAGAAAAGTCTTTTAGCAGATCAAGATCAAGTTGTTCAAATTTCTCCTGTAAATGAACAGGAACCTCAACTTTGTGCAAATCTTCCATTCCATCTTCGGGCTCATCAGAAATCAGCAGTTCACTAGTTTCTGACATATAAGTTTGGCTTTCGGATCTTTTTCCCATTTATGAAGCTCCCTTAAAATGACATAAGCATTTTTTTCCTTGATGTACAGTCTGCCTTGTTTTGTGGCACAGAGCTGCAATGGAAACAAACTTTTGAGATGATACATAATTGATCAAAATGGTGAATGGAAATACATAGATGAGTGCTTGAAATAAAAACATTTTAAGAAACCTCTTTCATTTCAATGTTGAAGTACAACCTGTGAAAACCCCCAAGCCCCCCACCCCCCAAAAAAAAACAACAAAAACCAACCTTTAATAAATGTATTTTCTCACAAAAGCAAACATTGGACTAAAATATAATTTTAAAATCAAGGTTAAGGTGGCTGGATGGCTGAAATATATTATGTGGGGAAAAAGAGTTATTCAGATTCTAAACATGGTTCTAACCTGCATAATGGATTCCATTAGCATTGCTCTTAGGTCAGGGTCAGATTCCCTCTTCTTATCTGGTGGCAGGTACTGAAGATCAATTGGTAACTTTTCCATCTCATCCTCATCTAACTCTTCTCCACCAGCAAGGGGCAGCAAGAGTTTAGATAAAATGTCCACATCATCACTGAGCAGCCAACTATGGTAGTCTGAAAATGAGCAACAAAAATATATACAGTGCACTATTTAAGTTATGGTTTTGTCCATAATACAGACTCGTTCATTTTATTATTTATGACTTTACATGCCTGAAATAGCTTATAGAATAATTATTAAAAATACTAGGTATTTAAAATGATAAAGAAATTGGGTTGGTCTCAATCAGTGAAGTAGCTTCCATTGGTCCTCCAACGCATGTGATTTCAAGAATCAATTAAATAAGAAATAATAAAATGTTAGCACTTAATACAAAAAGAATCGGACACTTTTAGCAGACTTACGCAGTTGTGCTTTACTTGATATTAATCTTTTAAACTATATTGGAATAGTCTAAAGTCTATTGGAAATGTTTATTTAAATATTGCAGACTGAAAGATTTTTTAAAATTTATAGATATTGTTATATTTAGTTTTCATACTACCATATTCAAAGCAGCAATTTTTTAAGGTACCAATGATGCCTCCTCTCCTTGTTGTTGATTCTGTAAATTCAGTAAACGGTAACAGTCTCTGTATTATAAATCTATCTTTATCCATTATAATTTTCCTTATGGCTGGAACTTGTGTCAGATTTGACAATATAAGTCCCAGATAATGAAGATTAGCATTTTTATTGTAGTTCACTTGACATAAAACATTTACAATTTTTTCCATTGTAACCTTTGAATCTTCAGCTAAAATTTGCTCTGCCAAAAGTTTCGCACACGAGGGCAATCTTGTTATATTTGATATAATACTAGAAGCTTCATCTGCAAATACAAAATCTGGCTTCAAAATATTGTGTAATGTGTCCAAGACGAATGTGGATGTATCTTTCTTATGCATTAGTTTCCATGAGATGGTGTCTTCAGATGTCAGGTTTATCAGTGTAAAAAATGCATCTTTGGCTGCATCATGTTGCGAGTCCAATGTTAAAGATAAAATAGCAGGTAAGAACGAATTTCCTTCTGCTATAAATTCTCTACCATCTTTTGAACCTGTCATTTCTAAGAAATATCTAATTGCAATAGACTTGACATCGGCTCGAGCTGATGGTGTGAGGAACGGTAGCAATTCTTTTTCCAAGTGTTGTTTAGTCTGTTCATCTAAAGTCATGGTTGAACGAACTTTTATAGTCAAATCAACAAATAAAAATGCAAAAAATCGTTATATATAATTAGTGAGTCTGTTGATGCGATAGCACTTCTGATGTGAATGAAATTAAACTTAAAAAACCTTCTGCAAATACTAAAAACTCGCCAACAATCATAACATGTGATATTTAGGTCGCCATACGTTTTTTTTTATCTCCCAAAACTACGTAAACCGCGGCGGTGAACCTATCAAAACTATACGCTTTATACTGAGAACATCAAGGCTGGAAAAAAAATATCGACAAAGGGAAAAAAGATACATAATAAATACTAAGCTCTTTGCAGAGTAAAAATTAACAGTCATATAAATATTACACAAAGAAATTTAAAAAATGATATGTTGTAGCATTATCTAAAATAGATTAGAGCGCAGTTATAGCTTTTGCGTTTTACAATTACCGTCAACATTTACGTACTTGGCAACTTGACACTCCGTATTTTCTTGCCTCTTTAAAAATATATAGGTCTATGTTTCAATATTTATAATACTATTTAATTATGTTGAACATATAAAATACATTTTTATTTGTAAAACAAATGTTTCTTGCATGCACACTCCTTCAAAAACTTTATAATAATCATAAAGAGCGAAACAGTCTAATTTAATAAATTTCATTCAAAGGGAAGTTACTAGTTTCAAAATTTTGTTCACAGAAGGTCAATCTACGTTAACTTTAAATTATATTGGAACTTGAAAACCATAACTTAACCTTAGCTTTTGGCCTTTTATATTAGCTCTTGTTAAAAAATGCCTGCTTTTAAATCCCCGCTTCAGCTATATAGATATCTTTTAAGATGCGTTAAGAAACTACCTGCTGAGGCTCAACCTTACTATAAACATCACATAAAAATGGTGGGTAAATTAACACGATAGTCGACGATAGTGATAGTAGTATAAGAGTATTAAAAGGGTAATCCCTTATTTTGGCGCATTTTATATTTCAAATCCAAGTCATTAAAATTTTGGTAAATTCGGATTTACGTGGCTAAGATGGCGGCTAGTCATTTCCGGGCGGCCACCGTTGTTGCTAAGGCACGTGACCCCGGAAAGTAAAGCTATGCAAGGAACAAAGATGGCAGGCGGATCGATAGTCCAAACCGGGGAAAATGCTGAAAATGACTGCAATGGAACATAATCACGAAAAATACACTTTTATCACTAAATTTATACGTAATTCTCGTGGTATATTCTTCCGAAATATCACTAGTAAAACACTAAAATCAGCTTCCATTTAGCAAATCACTAATAAATTTCCAACGCGATGCTTACCCTACGGTGGCAAAGCGTAAAAGAGAGAGCCTTCAAATTCGCGGGCTTATTGTATCACTTGGTATGTCCGCAGTTTCGTATTCGATGGTGTTTATTTAATAAATATAAGCGGAGGCGTTCCCCCTCCCCTTAGACCCCTCCCCCGTTCTTTTTTTTTAATTTTGGGGAGGGAGATCCCTCCCCAAACCCCACCCCACTTTTATTTTACTTTTTATTCGTATCTAATAATTTTCTCCTTAGACCCCTCCCCCAGTTTTTAAAACAGGAAAACAAACATATTCAAGGGAAGCAAGTGAGTAAAATACAAAGGGTAAGGGGAGGTAATTTCTTCGTTATTAATTTTTGTTGTTGTTATTATTTTTTTTTGGGGGGGGGGTCAAAGATTTGTGACGTATTTTTAGAGAGGGGGTCTAAGTTTTTGTGACGTCGCGTGACGACGGGGGGGGGGAGGGGGTCAAAAATCGGCAAAAATCGCGTGACGTCATTTATGGACGGCCCCTTAGACCCCTTCCCCGGTTTTTAAAACAGGAAAACAAACATATTCAAGGGAAGCAAGCGAGTAAAATACAAAAGGCAAGGGGAGGTAATCCTTGAAAAACAAAATTGTAACTTGTGTATAGCAATGGTAGCGTCAAAGTGACGTCACTTCGCCCGGAAATGACTCGCCGCCATCTTGGCCACGTAAATAGGAACCAGCCAAACTTATCTGGCTGAATCGTATTTACGTGGCCAAGATGGCGGCGAGTCATTTCCGGGCGAATTGACGTCACTTTGACGCTACCGTTGCTATACACAAGTTACAATTTCGTTTTTCATCGATTACCTCCCCTTACCCTTTGTATTTTACTCACTTGCTTCCCTTGAATATGTTTGTTTTCCTGTTTTAAAAACTGGGGGAGGGGGTCTAAGGAGAAAATTATTAGATACGAATAAAAAGTAAAATAAAAACGGGGTGGGGTTTGGGGAGGGATCTCCCTCCCCAAAATTAAAAAAAAAGAACGGGGGAGGGGTCTAAGGGGAGGGGGAACGCCTCCCCTTATATTTATTAGATAAACACCATCGAATACGAAACTGCGGACGTACCAAGTGATGCAATAAGCTCGCGAATTTGAAGGCTATCTCTTTTCCCCATTGCTACCGTAGGGCAAGCATCGCGTTGGAAATTTATTAGTGATTTGCTAAATGGAAGCTGATTTTAGTGTTTTACTAGTGATATTTATGAAGAATATAACACGAGAATTACGTATAAATTTAGTGATAAAAGTGTATTTTTCGTGATTATGTTCCATTGCCGTCATTTTCAGCATTTTCCCCGGTTTGGACTATCGATCCGCCCGCCATTTTTGTTCCTTGCATAGCACTACTTTCCGGGAGTCACGTGCCTTAGCAACAACGGTGGCCGCCCGGAAATGATTAGCCGCCATCTTGGCCACGTAAATGCGAATTTACCACTTACCTCATTAATTATTAGTTTGAAATCTATTTGAAAATCAAAACATTAATTTTCTGTTCAAATAAAAGTAAAAGTAGTATTTTAAGATTTGTAAGAAATAATAATTTGTATATTTCACTTATCTTCTGTGATTTACGGTGCCATTGTTGTTGTTTGAAGTCTGATTTTAAAAACTCTTTTTTAAGTTAAAAACCCCTTTAAACTCAACAAAACACACAAAAAAACTAATTGTAAAGCATTAAATATATATTATATACTTTTTTAAAATTTATTTCTGATTGTTTAAATTAGTAAAAGTAAGTTATTTTATTAATTTTGTTCTAAAAATTTTAAATGCTCTAAAATAAGGGATTACCTATTAAAAGTATAGTCTCAGTATAGACTATAGTTAAGTATATAATCATATAGCCATGGTAGTATGGTAGGCACTTTGATTAAAAAAAAATATATTTTAAAAATAATTAACCAATAAAAGAAAATTGACACAAAAACTTTCATGGCAATATATTGTTTTTTTTTGTATTTTACGTCAAATTTATTATAATAAAAGCGCACTTCGTCATCGGTGACGTGTGAAACAGAAACTCGTGGGCACAGTGATATCCATTGAGACCATTGTGCTGTGCTTTTGATTTCCTTATCGGCAGTGATTTTATTCTTTTGAAATGTATGAACAATAGAATTAAAAAAAAATCTTAAGAGTTAAAGGCTAGAGGTTAACAATGTATTTAGTTTATTCATTTTTCAATCGAAATAAAATTTATTTAATAAAAATGGTATGACCATGTCATTTTTCAATAATTAACTTGTCGGGATCATATTCAGTTAGATCAAAATTTAATGGTTGTTTTTAAGGCTATTCAGACAACTTGCTTTTGTAAGGACCATAGAAGCCAAAAAGAGAGCTGTTTTGTTAACAGTCATAGGGCCTCAACAATTTAGGCTATTAAAGGACTTATGTGCACCATCTAGTCCAGCTACCAAGAGTTCAACCTGTCCTCTGTGAATTCAACAAATCATGCTCCCATCAACGTACCAGTTGGTATCAACGGTAAGAGCATCATCTTCCAGCTAGACACGGGAGCATCTCTAACCGTCATCACAAAGAAGGACTTTGACGCTGTCACAGGAGGATCAGTGCCTCTACAACCATGTCACAAGTGCCTAACAACATACACAGGTGACAATGTTCCAGTAATAGGAGAGTGTATAGTTCATATAAGCTGTAATGGTAAAAGTGTTAAACTTCCTCTTCTTGTGGTTGAAGGAAATGGACCACCATTACTAGGTAGGAACTGGTTAGTTGATCTTAAGTTAGACTGGGAGAGTATATTTTTCAGTGAACAAAACAAGAGAATCTAGTTTTACTTCAATAGATAAAGTTTTATCTGAAAATGAAGGTGTCTTTTAGTAGTTCAGGATTACTAAATGATAGGACAGTGAAGATAAGCATTAAAGATACAAATCCAAGATACTGCAAAGCTAGAGTTCCACCTTATGCAATGAGGGATAAAATTGAAAAGGAGCTAAGCAGATTAGAAGCTAATGGCATCATAAAGAAGGTAGACTATTCCGATTGGGCAACGCCCATTGTGCCAGTGTTAAAGAAGGATGGTTCTGTAAGAATTTGTGGAGACTATAAAGCTACACTGAATAAGCAAATAGAGCTAAATAGGTACCCTATTCCTAACATTGAGGATATTTCTTTGAAGTTAGCAGGAGGAGACAAATTCACTGAAATTAGACTTTAGTCATGCTTACACTCAACTAGAACTTCATCCGGATTCAAAAGTCTATACGACAATAAACACACATAAGGGACTATACCAATATGAAAGACTATGTTTTGGGATATCATCCAGCCCTGGAATTTTCCAGGCTGTCATGGACAGTATTTTTCAGGACATTCCAAATGTTTGTGTTTACTTTGACAATTTATACATAACTGGTAAGAATGACACTGAACATCTTCAAACACACTTGATAAAGTCTTGAAAATAGTCGGTGAAAAAGGTTTAAAAATAAACAAAGATAAATGTCAATTCATGCTGACAGATATTAGTTTTCTGGGTTATAAATTGAGCAAGCAAGGTCTCAGACCTCAACCTGAGAAAACAAAAGCCATTAAAGAAGCACCCAAACCTAAAATACCCAACAGCTAAGAGCTTTTTTGGGCTTGATAAATTACTATGCAAAGTTCATAGGGAATATGTCTGATAAACTATCACCACTGTACAAGCTGCTGCAGAAAAATGCAACTTGGCACTGGGGTAAACAACAAGATGCTGCTTTTAATGCAGCAAAAGAAGCTTTGTCTTCCGACACCTTGCTAACTCACTATGACCCAGGGAAAAGACTTATCTTAACATGTGATGCTTCACCAGATGGTGTAGGAGCAGTTTTATCTCACATAGATGAAAATTGTGACAGACCCATTGCTTTTGCCAGTAGATCTTTGAACCAGGCTGAGAAAAATTATTCTCAGTTAGATAGGGAAGGCTTAGGCATCTCTTCTGACACCTTGCTGGCTCACTATGACCCAGGGAAAAGACTTATCTTAACATGTGATGCTTCACCAGATGGTGTAGGAACAGTTTTATCTCACATAGATGAAAATGGTGACATACCCATTGCTTTTGCAAGTAGATCTTTGAACCAGGCTGAGAAAAATTATTCTCAGTTAGATAGGGAAGGCTTAGGCATCATTTTTGGTGTTAAGAAATTTCACAAGTTTCTGTTTGGTAGGGAGTTCACCATCTTTACAGATCATAAGCCATTACTGGGTTTGTTTGGGGAAAACAAACCCCTGCCTGAGCATGCCTCACCAAGGGTGCAAAGGTGGGCTATCACACTAGCCGCATACAATTATGAATTGAAATACAAACCTGGATTTGAGAATAGTGCAGATGGTCTTAGTCGTTTACCTTTAAAAAACCAAAGCCTTAGCTATGTACCAGAAGATGTATTTGTTCTTTTCACTATCATGGATAACTCCAATATAAATGTGAATGATGTTAAGAGAGAAACAAAAAAAAATGAGTGCTTGATAAAAGTATATGAGTACTGTAAGAATGGTTGGCCTGAAGAGTCAGTGAATGATGATTTAAGACCATATAAAATAAGAAAAATAGAGTTAAGTCTAGAAGATGGATGTGTGCTATGGGGGTCAAGGGTTATTATCCCCAAAATGTTACAAAAAGAAGTTTTAAGAACTTTACATGATACTCATCTTGGTTCTTCTAAAATGAAGAGTATTGCACGATCGTGGTTCTGGTGGCCACATGTGGATGCTGATATTGAAAAATATGTAAAGCTTTGTTCAAGCTGTGCACAACATTCAAATCAACCAGCTACAGCACCTTTGCAAAATTGGGATTGGCCAATCGAACCATGGAAACGTATCCATATAGATTTTGCAGGACCCTTTATGAAAAAAATGTTCTTAATTGTTATTGATTCACATTCTAAGTGGTTAGAAGTTAAAATCATGAACACAATCACTGCAAGTGATACCATTATAGAACTTATCTTATCTTATCTATACAGACGCTGCTTCTATGCAGAAGATAGTTGCGTCCACAGACCATGACAGATGATCTGTTGGCAAGTAATGCAGCTTTCACAGGCCACGGCTTTGTGGGTTCCACGCATTACCCAGCCGCCTAACTACATGTTAGTGTTAGGTACCCATTCGGAGCGGGGTGACTCAGGGACGCCCTAGGCCCCGGGAACAAACCCTTGCCTTCACACGGATTCGAACCCGTGACCATCGGTACGACAGTCCAGTGCTCTGCCACTCGACCACCATTAAGGAAATATTTTCAACTCATGGCTTACCTGATCAAATTGTTTCAGATAATGGGCTTAGTTTCACTGCTCATGAGTTTAAACTATTTTGTGTAGCAAATGGTATTGAGCATATAACCACATCACCCTATCATCCTGCTGGGAATGGTTTGGCTGAAAGAGCGGTAGGCATATTCAAAACCGCTATGGTAAAAATGGTTACCGTTAACAAATTTTCTCTCAGAGAAAGAGTTAACAGGTTCTTAGCCAAATACCGCACAACTCCTCATATAACAACAGGTGTTGCACCATGCGAATTGCTGTGTGTAAAACTCACCTTGACCTACTACATCGTACTGTTCAAAGGTCTGTTTCCCAACATCAACATACACAAAAATAAATCATGACAAAACATCCATTGAGAGAGAGTTTGGGGTTAATGATAATGTGTATCTGAGAAATTATGGGAGAGGGGAAAAATGGATGCCAGGTCAAATTGTTCAATGTACAGGACCTGTGTCTTATAAAGTAAAAACAAATAATGGACTTATTGTCCGTAGACATGCAGACCAGTTAAAAATAAGTTGTGCAGATAATGAGTGTGAATCTGTCAATCCCACCAGTTCTGACCGGTTCACACCAACTCAGTTTGTTCCACAACCAATGTCTGTTGATATGAGTGAACCAAGTATTCTAGAGTCAGAAAATGTAAATTCTGGAATTAATGATTTAGATCCTGGACTCCCTGAGCTAGAGAGACCAGATGGTCAGAATCTTGAGTCACCAAATCGACAGCCACTGAGAAGGTCAAACAGGACAATCGAAGTCCGTGATAATTCGTACTTTTGATTTTAGAAGTTGGGAGGACTTTGACATCATTGTTTTGTATTTTAATTATGTTGTAGCATATTTTGCATTTGTTTGTAAGGATTTAATCTACCAAATGATTCAAATCATATAATGTTCATGTTACAATATATTTAGTGATTCATTAAATTGTTTAACATTTCAGAAGGAATGCATATATATAGTGTCTTGTATTGACTTTTGAGGTGTTATTAATTGAAAAGGGATCATTGAAATTATGTTAGTATTTACTAAGGGTAAAGGGATGTAATATATTAAGCTTTATTCTTAGGGGAACTCATTCTCTTGAATTTGATGATCCACAATAGCAACACCGATATTCAATATCCATGCAGAAATACGTTAATGATTCACTCGTAAGCCGACACCCCAAATATTTCCCCTTGATTATGTCCATAAAAGGTCGACTTGCGAACGAGTATATACGGTAGGCATAACATGAGGAGAACACGTCATGTCTTTAAATTAATTTCATTGATAATTGTTTTTCCTGCATTTAACGCACTCAAAGCACTGGTGCTGACGTATTAATTCTGAGTTTGTGCTAACAAAACTTAAAAAAGAAGAGTAATACATTTTAAAAATCAATTAAAATGTATTTTTTAATCTAATAAACATAACAAATATATTTTGTGTTTGGTAAAAGTTTCACTAAGAGTATATCAAAAAGCGGCATTGTAAAAAAAAACTTTGAAGAAATGATTAATCTTAAAAATCGAATTTAATTTTAAAATATTAAAAACAATGAAAGTTAATTAAAAACTACAATATATTTGCCTGTTAAATTCGTATTTGGTGTTTTATCGACTCTTTTGTCGTCGTAATATAAGACGTTCTAATTAATCCAAGTGAATTGCCACTTGACTTCGATCTCTTTGGTTAGGGATGCCATGTTAAATGATTTGCACGCACTCCGGAAACTTGGTAAAATATAAAACAGTTTGTATAAGCCAAAATATTCAACTTTATTAGACTTCGTGACAAACTTAACAGTTCTATTATATTCGTCTGCCTGCCTTGAGAGAATATTCTCCCATGTATATATAGTACAGTCCAAAGATAACTTAATAAAACCTTCAGATAGACATAGTTATAAAAACACTTTTCTTTTCCGTATGCAAGAACAAACACATACAAATTGTCGTTCTTTCCGTCCGGAATTTAGACGTGGATATGGTTGCCTAATCAAACGAGGAGAACCGAAAACTCTATCAACATTTAAAATTCAAATAAAATTAAAAGACGAGACATAAACAATGGATAAGGGTAGGACTCAATAATTTTCTGTATGAGAGGAGCGTCTGTAATAGATAAAATTAGGATGATTCCTAGAGAGGTGATAAGATTGTCATTTATAAGGAAGATGACATAAGTGATGAATAAATGCAGATGTAAGTATATTTTACAAATACTTATGTAGAACATACTAGAACCTTAGGGGCCGTCTATAAATGACGACATGCATCTGAGGGGGGTGGAGGGAGGGGATCATACTTGAGTGATATGTGTGACAAGGGGAAGGGGGTGTTTTAGAATTGTGACGTCACATCAAAAGCCTGCAACTTTAAATGAAAGTTCCACTTAAATATTTGATTGCCTACAATTTATTTAATGACGTTTTAAATGGCTTCGCGTGAGTTACGATATTAGACTGTAGCTCACACTAAAAACACACTTAAATGACAATAAAATGATTTGAAACAAGCTAATTTTCATATTAAAAATACGGCTTTTTAGGGGGGGGGAGGGGAAGCTTTATGACGTCATATTTGTTTATTTTTAGCGTGTGTAGGCTTTTTTCTTTCGGATCTAGGTTTTTTTCGACGTGTTGGCTAGGATTTTCTCAAAATTTTCACTGGCAGCACTGCATTCACCTAGTCTTCATTTTCCAGATTAATTATAAATAATAGAACGTTAATACAATGAGTACATTCATGGGAGAAAAAACAATTGCGTATTTATATTGTCTTTGTTGTTTACATTACTGTATAATTTCTGCTCATTGTAGTATTCTCTCATGATGACAACAATATTGATGTTCACAAAATGTGTTACTGCTATTGCATTGATCTTATATTAAATGTGTTCTTTCGCCCACATTTTCTTGAACAGAGTATGTAGCATTTCAGAGCTAGTCGTAATATCTGCTGTCAAGGCTTCTGCCGGTATTCTGTCTGGACCAGCCACTTTGCCTTTCTTTAATTGATCTGCTTATCTCTTGTAGTGTGGGTGTGCTTCAATCTATTTCTAGGTCTTGTTCCGCTAGCTCTATGTTGTGTGTGTATTGTGGGGCTGGTCAGTTGAGGAGTTCTTCAAAATGCTCTATCTATCTTTTTTTTCTGACCCTCTTCATCAGGTAATGATTTCCCTTCTTTAGTTTTAACTGGTCTCTCTGGATTCTGGAACTTTCCAGATAATTTTTTTATTGTACTTAATAGACCTGTTGTGTTTCCCTGGTAAGCTGTATCTTCTGCTTCAAGTGCTAATCCTTCTATGTTGTTCCTTTTGTCTGACTTTATACTACGTTTAACGTCTTTATTAGCGTCTGAGTATTCTGCTGATGCTTTTGCCTTTTCGGTTCTGTTGTTAAGATTTGCCTCCATTTTTTCCTGTATTGGATTTTCTCCATGGTCTCAATAGAAATACATTCTTTTTACGTTTGTTCTCTCGGGCAAAACACTTCTTCACATGTTGTCGTGAGTATCTCTTTGATGCTTTTCCAGTTTTGGTCAGTTGTTTCTTCGTTGCCTAGATCTTGTAAGTTCTGGAATTTGTTGGATAACGTAAATTTGAACTTATTAAGTTTTGGTCCCCCTTTCAAAAGAGTAGTGTTAAAACGTTGGCGCCTGCTTCCCTCACTTGTCCAAATCATTTTCAGTTTGAGCCTTAGTTTTGGCAATCAGAAGATGATGGTCTGAGGCTACATCCACCCTCTTTTTACCCTAACATCCTGGAGGGATCTGCTAAACTTTTAGCAGATACAGATATAGTCGATTTGGTTAGCCGTTGACATATCTGGAGATATCCATGTTGCCTTGTGGATTTTTCTATGCATGAAGAGGCTTCCACCGATGACCAGTCCATCTGCAGCACACATATCTGCTAGCCTTTCACCATTATCATTCATCTTACCCAGGCCATGTGTTCCCATGCAATCTTCATATCCCTTATTGTTGTTGCCTATTTTGTCTCTGTTAAGAAACCCATCCTTCTCAATGTCCTAGTTTACTATTTTTATCTTTGTTCGTGTTTTTGCAGCAATGGCTTTTTTACGGGATGGGGTGCTAGCCCTTCGCACAACCCTCCTCCTCTCTCATCCAGGCTTGGGACCGGCTACGGCGGAGTTAATCCCACATCTATTGAAAGTAATTAAACAAAAAAGTCAATAGATACTTATATCAAAGCGCTAATAAAACTAAATTATAAATGTTGTAAAATTAATATAATTTCCAAGAGAAAAATAAAGAAACTTACACAGTCGTATTGGAATATGCTTGCAATATAATTTGCGAAGCGTGTTATAGAAAATAAAAAAATTCAATGTAAAGTCTTGTAAATTAAATAATGCACCGAAATCAATAGTTGGAATGTTCATATAAATAGTTGAATTAGGAAATAACATTTAATAATTTTCTATCATTTTCTCTTTAATTAACAATATTTAAAGTTACCATTCTCAGGCAAAAAAAGACAATTTCTAAATAGGGATGCAAATTTTTGTTGGATCCCGTTTCCAGTTAATACATTATGTTTCTATAATTCTGATCCATACCCCACACCAGTATTTGTTTCTAAATAATAAAACAAAATGGAAGCTGCGGTTTTCTTCCTTCTCAATATTCAATAGTCTGTTAATAAAAGCATCTATAACAATGACATAACAATTTTAATTTAATTTTTATCCCCCTACAAAAGAATGGATGTGTTATATTGAAGAAGGTATAGAATTTCAAATTTAATAATGAATTTTGAACATAAAAACTAAATTCACTGTTTTATTCCTACATGTACTATAAAACAACTAAACACTTTTGTAAACATTAACCGCTGTTGTAAAGATCATTTAGGAAAGGTCCTTAAAGTAACCTCTATTAATTAAACAATCGTGTTTAACGTCATAAAAGTGTCAAAATAGTTGATATTGATGAAGGATGGGGATTAATAATTAATGATTAAAGTGGGAGTCAAATCCTGTCATTAGAGATCCATAAAAAAGGTATTAACTAAATTTGGTTAAAAAAACACTTTGGTATATCACTAGTGCGTGTATGATGTATGCTGTCTACCATAAACTATTATATACATTCAATAGTGTCAATTTAATTTATAATATACGCACCAAAAACGGATTCTTTGACGACAACAAGAAGACAAAGGCATATTTTGGAGAACACGTTATATTTAAGAATTACACTAATCATTTTGGACGTGCATTAAAATTGTGCTTCCCATTAATGACGCACTACACAGCACCGGTGCGTTTTTATTTAATTTGACTTTGTATATACAAAACTGGGAAAATATGAAAAATGTGAAAATCGTGATTGAAAAATGTCCATTAAAGTGTAATTTAAAAGCCATGAGACATAACATTAATAACTTACATTTTATAACTGTTTTATTCTAGTTAAATAAACAACAAGTAAAGAAATATGAAACTACAAGAAATATTTAAATATAAAAATCGTATTTATATAAAAAAATATTAAAAATGATGAAATACATTTAATGGCTATAATATATCTGTTTGTGTTATTAACTATACGCACACTTCATAATGTACAGAGCTTAGTCGTATGGAAGACGTTTTATTTTATCCAAGTGGCCTATCACTTGACTTCGATCCCTATAATTAGGGATAAATTGTGAAAGAATTTCTAGCATTCCATTATCCCGTCTTCATCAGTTACGGCTAATCATAAATATAATAACGTTTATACAATTAGTACATTCATGGGGAAAAAAAGATCATAGCCTCCGTTTTTCACATAGAAAAAAATGGTATGGTTATTGCAAGATTCTATAATGGCGACAACAATATTAATGTTCTTAGAACATTTGTTACTGCACTTACATTAATATTATTTATAATTTTTATTTTACTAGTTTACTTTTCAAAATGATATATTTAATATATATTGTTTTTTTATGTAATAGAAACGGGACGGCGAGAGTCGCATATGTTTATATTATATATATGAACTAAACCTAATTTAACACATTAGACATACTCTTTGGGCACTTGAGGCCCAAAGTGTCATTTGTTTCTATATGAGCATTACAAAAATATATTTTCTAAAAGTATATGCCTATGGCCTGGTGACCTTAAATTTGTTTTTCTTCTATAAGGTTTAAAAATATTATTTTATAAATTGGCTACAGGCTGGATGGATGGATATAGACAAAATATGAAACACTGTCATGGTTATATTAAAATGCGATATTATTATGGAATTAAAACTCTAAATCCTTTGCTTTGTGGCTCTTTAGCGATATTTCATTTCTTTTATGTAACCTTTATAAAAATTGAATTGCAATATCTTTAAACATAAGTATTAAGTTACACATGAATTAAACTTATGTCAAAGTTCATAACTTTGACTTTTGTGATGCATACCGGTACCTAAATGTAAATTATTCTCAAAGTTATCGTATTATTGAACTTTGGATGTTCTGAAAATAATTTACATTTATTTTTCTCTAGAATTCAGTTATTTTTAACATATTTTAATGGACACATTTTGCTTTTAGTTTTACCTTATTATTTTAGCAGACTCTGAATTTAAATTGTTTTCTTATTTTTCAGTTTATTGAAACAGAGTTAAAATATTTAAGAGAATTCTAAATTTTATCTTTGCAGTCTATCCGTTAGTCATAGTCCATTGTCAGGGTACAATGTTTCAATTTTATTTTGTTATTCACTTGATTCAGGTTTGATCGAAAATATTTAAAAAAATTATTTGATTTTATTTTCCATTATGTCACTGTTATTTATAAAAATATATTAATTGGACACAATTTAAAGGTTCACCGACAAAACGGTCCCAGACTAATGCTAATAGATTGACTAAAAGTAAAATGTCCAATCAAATATTCAATTCGTATTTTTACTCACCTATTCAGTGTCAGGTTTTGCTAATAATAAACAATAATAATGACATCACAATAGTGAATTTAATAGCCTCTACGCGAAATGGTACCAATCGATGCTGTTTGTTGACAAGAAACAATATAATAACATCACAAGATCTACATTTACAATTGTACCACTTTGTTTAAGGGTGAACAAGTTAACAACATCTTAAAATGAAAGAAAAAAATTATAGTTTTTTGTCGAAAAATTTTAACAATTTGTCTTTTGACCGGGGCCGTTATATCGGGGCCGTTATGTCGGGGCCGTTTTGACCGGGGCCGTTATGTCGGGGCCATTTTGTCGGGGCCGTTTTGTCCGGGGCCGTTTTGACGGGTCACCCAATTTAAAGTCTTATACATTTTTTTCTGACTGATTTTCCGTTTATAAAACCTCAAGTTTTCCCAAAGTAAAAAATCTATATAAAATATTTTACCAACGCCAGTATGTGCCAACATGCATGACGAATGACCCTCGCTGGGGTGCACCAATCAGTTTATAGTTGGCAAGCAGAGGGTGTCCTCCTGGGTTCAAGTTCAAGCCCCAGCGTGTACTATATTTTTTTGTAATTTTTAATTTTAAAAACCCGTAATAAATTGTTGGTAAAACGCACCACTTATTGGTTTCTTTAAATTTATTCATTTTTGCTGACACCATTGCAACGAACGTCGGGTCTGCTAGTATGATATTATATATGTAAATTTATCACGTTTAATAAAATATAGTTCAAGATTATGTATGTCATCAAAAGGATAATGTACCAATAAAAATTTGTTCGTACTTCTTGGGTTATTTTTCTAGATATAATATCGTGACGTCCATGCTACAATTATAAATAAACTAGATCCGACCAACGGCGTAGCATGCACCGCAGAATTGCTCATAGATAGTGCAAAGAAAAGGTGTACAGAACGGTCCTAAACTTCCCGCAGTGCGCATTATGGTCGGCCTTTTAAAAATTAACTTTATTTCCTTCAATATATTGTAGGCCTCAGTGTTTTGCGCCCCCAAATATTCCCTCGTTACACCAAATGAGGTAATTTACCCCTGTTCGCCGATCCCTGATGTATAGAATAGATAGATAGAATAGGCATTGTATCAAGGGAAGTAATTATTTATTTTTAATGTTCAGATTTGTTTATCTAAACTTTGAATAAATAAAACTAGTTTTGTTATTTGATAAAATATTAGTTAATGTGGCTATGAAAAACAAAAGAGTTTTAAAATTTACCTTAATTTACAAAAATGTTTATTTATATACCTCTGTATTGAAAATAGTGGAAAACTATGTAAACAAGACAAATATAAATATTTAATTGGCATGTGATGTGAATTTTACGCACCCACTTGACTGTATGCATTTTCCAACGACATGAAAGTGGTATCCACTTTATTCGTTACTTACTTAACGGCGTCTGCACCTGCAACTTAAAGAATACGTTTCTGTTAAATATCATTTGATACAATAATCGGTTACGATTAAAGTTTTCATATAATTGCTTACTCAGTTTGTGACACCCTTGACATTATAAAGATAACATTCCCATTTAAAAAACAATAATTATTTTAAAAATAACACATTTTTAAACATTTTAATTCTGACTCATGAATAATTACCATGTTTATTTTTAAACTTATTTGTATGTTTGATTGTTTGAAAGTCGATTAAAAACAAGTTGTATACAGGTTTACAAATGTGAACAAGTTTTATACCGGTTTACAGCTGTGAACAAGTTTTATACCGGTTTACAGCTGCGAACAAGTTTTATACAAGTTTACAGCTGTGAACAAGTGTTATACAAGTTTACAGCTGTGAACAAAAGAAATATTTAATTAAGCTAGTTGCCTTTCAATGGCTGATGGCTTTCACTGAAGACTATCTAGATATATAAGACCATCTAGATATATAAGACTATCTAGATATTTAAGATCATCTAGATATATAAGACAATCCAGATATATATGACCATCTAGATATATAGACCATCTAGATATATAAGACCATCTAGATACATAAGACCATCTATAAATATAAGACCATCTAGATATATAAGACCATCTAGATATATAAGATCATCTAGATATATTAGACCATCTAGATATATAAGACCATCTAGATATATAAGACCATCTAGATATATAAGACAATCTAGAATATAAGACCATCTAGATATATAAGACAATCTAGATATATAAGACCATCTAGATATATAAGACGAGCTAGATATATAAGATCATCTAGATATATAAGACCAGCTAGATATATAACACCATCTAGATATATAAGAACATCTAGATATATAAGACCATCTAGATATATAAGACCATCTAGATATATATGACCATCTAGATATATAGACCATCTAGATATATAAGTCTATCCAGATATATATGACCATCTATAAATATAAGACCATCTAGATATATAAGACCATGTAGATATATAAGACCATCTATAAATATAAGACCAGCTAGATATATAAGACCATCTAGATATATAAGACCATCTAGATATATAAGACCATCTAGATATATAAGACCATCCATATATAAGACCATCTAGATATATACGACCATCTAGATATATAAGACCATCTAGATATGTAAGACCATCTAGATATATAAGACCATCTAGATATATAAGACCATCCATATATAAGACCATCTAGATATATACGACCATCTAGATATATAAGACCATCTAGATATGTAAGACCATCTAGATATATACGACCATCTAGATATATAAGACCATCTAGATATATAAGACCATCTAGATATATAAGACTATCTAGATATATAAGACCATCTAGATATATAAGACCAGCTAGATATATAACACCATCTAGATATATAAGACAATCTAGATATATAAGACCATCTAGATATATAAGACCATCTAGATATATAAGACCATCTAGATATATAAGACCATCTAGATATATAAGAACATCTGGATATATAAGACCATCTAGATATATAAGGCCATCTAGATATATAAGACCATCTAGATATATAAGACCATCTAGATATATAAGACCATCTAGATATATAAGTCCATCTAGATATATAAGACCATCTAGATATATAAGACCATCTAGATATATAAGACCATCTAGATATGAAAGATCATTTTTTATATTGATTTGATAACAGCGCACATTTTCAGCTCAGACGGGGTTCAAACATTGATGAAAAATTAGATTTAATATTATCCACCCCCCCAAACACACACAGAAAATCAAAAAAATCATCAGGGCAAAGATATTAATAAAACTAATCTGATTACATGAGGAAACAATAAAATGTGATTTAACCGCAGAAGTGAGAAAAAACATTGTTGGTCTTTAATTTGTAAATTGTAGCCTAATCGTTAGGAATGATTTAAAATATACATTGACTTGTCTACCTGAGAAATAACGGTAATTTATGCATGTCAATTTTCAGCAAGATAAATTTCTAACAAGGTTCTAAAATAGCGAAATGACGCTATTAAAAGACGTATATCGTTCTATGTAGTTTATATAATAAACACTATATTTCTCAGGTACCAAATATTACTGGTTTTAAGGGATTAAATATGACTGGTTCCGTCAGAGACCTAGTATGACTCGTTCCCTCAGAGACAAAGAGTGGCTGTTTTCCAAAAAGTTTTCAATAACGTCTTCCATGAAACAGAAAACGCCAGAGAGAAATGAAAGGTCATGATAGCTGATGTCTTTCCAAACCTGGACCTAATAATGATGATATCAATGAAGAATATTATTATCGAGGTTGTACCTGCAATACGAATATTTTTAGAAATACGTCGTGTTATCATATTAGACGTGCTGCGCTGCACGATACAGCATCGATCTTGATGTGTTTTTGTATGAAAAATTATGTAGAAGTAAATTAAAAACTTTTTTTTTAGTTATATTAATTTATTAGTAACCTGTGAATTTTAAATGTTAAATTTAACTTATTTATAAATACTAGACGCCCCGCGGCATAGCATACGCCGCATAATTGCTCACGGAGAGTTATTTTACCCCTTTAATGCACTTTTTTAAGGCGCCTACGGCACCGAACTTTTTCAAAAGCCCAACTAACTTGTCCTTGTTTGATCAATGCGAAATATTAAACTTTCTGAAATGCACACAAAGTATTTTATAATAGGGGTTTCCTTTTCCAAAATTAAAATATCAGCGAAAACAATGACACCATAATTTTTTTTTACAGCGCATATTTAATTTACACACCTTTTGATGCATTGGTGCAGTAATTTGGTGCGCTGCTTTCTAAAATTAGTATCTGTTGCACATGCAGCTTCTTGTTGCCTCGCAGGGTCCGAACACGATGAGAATTATATATATAGACTTATATAAATGAAGTCTTCAAAAGAAATAATCATATTTTAACATCGTATTTTTACATGCATTGTGTTGAAACTATGAAATTAATTTCATATAAATTTTGTCAAATTTACTACACAACAATGTAGTCTGTATCTGCACGTCACTTGACTTCGATCTCTAAAAATTATTTCTTTTATAAAGTCAATATATTGCAAGAATACCCGCTGACTAATATTATCTTATTAATTACAAATTGTATCTTATTTATTACATACGATTATTGTTTCCTAAGTTATTATATTAATTTTAAGATATTCTTTCTCTAATATGTAATTCCACTGTACTCGGGTGATTTTATCAGGGCATAAACGTAAAGCCTTCTTATTGTTCTCTTGGCATTTAACAAGGTCAGTGAGAATAAATCAATTTAACTTAAGGTCTTTTTATATTTGAGATGCACGGTTAAGTTACTTTTTGATATTTATAGGAGCTAAAAACATTATTTATAGGACAGGAGTCCTATAGCAGCTCTATTGAATTATCTGCCAATTTACGAGTGTATTTATCATGTTTATGCATCTGCCAATTTACGAATGCATTTATCACGTTTATGTTTCTGAGGGTTGAAATCATTCAGATTTGACGATATGTCAGAAATAACAACTTTACAATTTAATAACAACTTTACAATTTAAGAACAACTTTACAATTCAATAACAACTTTACAATTCAATAACAACTTGACAATTCAATAACAACTTTACAATTCAATAACAACTTTACAATTCCGCTTCAACAATAAAAAATGAAAGTCTTTTCTTTTGCTGTAAATCAATTGACAGATTTCCACGATCTACTGAAAAGATATTTCCGCTGTGTCACCGAACTCGAGTCCACTTCTTGCAAGAAGGACTGAAATGATTGGTCATTGAAACTTTTTTTTCTCCTATAACTTGACAATGTAAGTGACTATGCTCATTAGATCTTTCAGGACTTGGTGACACAGTGACTCTTGTTATACGATGTAGTTTTATGCTATCAATTAACCAGTACACATTTCTTACATCCTTCCAAGTCTTCTTATTAAACCACACAGCCCATGTGAACCATTGAATTTGTCTTCAGCCAGATTCATGATTGTGTTATTGTGCTCTCATTAGGTATAAACTACTTATCAAATATTACATTATTTACTAACATTTATTTGTATTTCTGTATTTATTACTTTAACAAATGTGTCAACAAAAGCAGTGCAAAAGTGAATCTTTAAATGATTTATTGTTATTAATTTTTTGGTTGTAATGTATTGTAAAAATTAAACATGTTTTTGAATTTGTTTTTTTTTCTTCTTCCTTTTATTCTTTTTGCTTCTAATCACAATCTACAACACTGTGCATGAATTTCAATCCTGTTGGCATTATAAAGATTTTTTTTTAAAGTTTCTATATTACATTCATGATTTTCATATCGTATGTTCATTATAATTGTATTTCCCATTATCGTTGCACCGCTCAGAAACGGTATTGAATTATGAAATACGTAGGTCAGCTCGAAGCAATATAGCTGCTCATAAAATTATTGAGAAGATATTAAATTATGGCTTTCTTTCTTGATTCTTGATTAGGCTGTTCAGCGGGGAAGTATTATAATCGAGCTAAAAATCGGAATCAAGATTTAGATAAATCTCAAAGTTGCACACCTTCTTGCGCTTAAAAAAACAACTTTTGAAAATATGCTATATGTGTGTGCGTCCGTCTGTGTGTATGTTTTTGTGTGTTTGAACACTAAAGCTTGAGTACCGTTTCAGTTAGGTGAACGGAATTTCACAAACAAGTAATAGATCCTATGTGTAGCTTTGACACCAGTGCCGCACCACAAAGCACTGACACTGCTGTTTTTAATTTGTCATTGTTTTGAGAAAACTTAATTAGCAAATAAAATGCTAAAATCTTATTTTTAACCCAATAAAATATAATTTAAATTCATTGAGACATAATAATAAAAACTTGTGTTTTATAAATATTTTATTATACGTTAAATTTTTAAAAAAATAAATTTTAATAAATTGCGAAGAAATAATGTATTTAAAATATAATTATTTAAAACAATTTGGAACTATGAGTTTTTATAAAGTTTTTGATTTATATGTAAATCTTAAAAACACATTTTCTTTGGGTCATTAAACTCTTTTTCTGCTATAACATTTTAACCAAGTGGCACGCCACTTAACCTCGATCCCTACAATTAGGGATATACTGTCAATAAACATCTATCATTCTCCTACCTATTTGCTGGACACTTCAACCCAGGTACTAGGGACTGGACGTTAGCTGGACATATTAACCCCGGTACCAGGGACTGGTCGTTAGCTGGACATATTAACCCAGGTACTAGGGACTGGACGTTAGCTGTCCCACTATAATGACATGGTGCGAGGGCTAGACTAGGCGACCACCAAAGGACACGTGCTGGCGAGTGTAATGGGAAAGTTTAATAAAGGGTGGGGCAGGAGAATGTTGGCAACTTTATTAAGGACTGGACCGCATGGCATCCTTATTTTCCGGCTACATGGGATCGGCTGGGGGAGGGGGCGTGGTTAGTGGCTTGATGGCCTTCTACAGACGCCTTTAGGTGCCCTATAAAAGCTGAACATTAATGAACTGGTAAGGTGGACGTAACAACAGCCTGACTGGTTGACGGTCTCACGGGGGTCTCATTCATTAGTTCTTGCTCCTCAAAGTAAAAGTCTCTGGGTAAAAATCGTTAAAACATCACACATCCCATTACTCAACGTTGGGAGTCCTGAATTGTTATTTTTAACAGAAATTTTAGAAATGCACATCATAGGATGGGTAAATAAAACATAAACTAAACGATTACTAGCTAATCTTGTATGGGTGGATAAAACAAAAACGAAACGATTACTAGCTAATCTTGGGATGGGTAAATAAAACATATCTTATCTTATCTTATCTTATCTGTTTACAGACGCTCCTTCTATACAGAAGATTATTGCGTCCTACGCTTATCTATGGTTTGTGTTTAGTCCTGCATTTTTATTAGAGATTTAAATGTTGATAAAGTGTTGGTTTTCCTGGATTCTTCAGGCAACCCATTCCACGCCCGAATTCCGGACGGGAAGAAGGAAAACTTGTATGTGTTTGTTCTTGCATACGGAATAAGAAAGGTGTTTTTATCCTTATGTCTATCTGAGGGTTGTATTAAGTTATCTTTGTGTTGTATTTCTAAAATTAGAATTAATTGCTTTATGTATGATTACTACTTTGCTCTTGGTTCTTCTATCCTCTAGTGTTTCAAGGTTTAATGATTTAACTAATGGTGTTATTCTTGTCAGTTTCGAATATTCTCCAGTAATGAATCTGGCAGCTCTTTTTTGAATTTGTTCTAGTTTATCAATGTTTTCTTTGGTGGATGGGTCCCATACAGAAGATGCATATTCTAGTACAGGTCTCACCAAAGTGAGGTAGCATTTTAGTTTTATATCTCTATTACATTTGTTAAAGTTCCTTTTTATAAAGCCTAAGGTTTTGTTTGATTTTTTAATAACTTCATTGACATGGGGATTCCATGATAGTTTCTCATTTATTAAGACTCCTAAGTATTTTGCATCTTTAGTTTGGGTCAGTTCTTTTCCATGAATGTAATATTTTGAATTTATTTGTTTCTTTTTCTTTGTTACTCTTAACAGTTGACACTTTTCTGGGTGGAAAGACATACTCCAGTTAGTTTCCCATTTTATCAATTCATCTAAGTCTTTTTGTAAAATTTTGCTATCTTGTTATGATTTAATTGTTCTATAGATTATACAATCATCAGCAAATAACCTAACTTTTGTACCTGTTGAGATGTTGTTGGGTAAATCATTTATATAAATTAAAAAGTGTAAGGGACCTAGCACAGTTCCTTGTGGAACTCCTGGGTTAACCTTTATTGGTGCAGATTTAGATCAATTAATTATTACAGTTTGCTCCCTGCCCAAAAGGAAGTCTTGGATCCAGTGATGTAAGGAACCTGAGATTCCAAAGTAGTTAAGTTTCTTAAGTAAACTAAGGTGGTGAACTTTGTCAAATGCTTTTGAGAAGTCTAGTAGTATTGTATCTATTTGATCCTTTTTGTCCAAGCCTTTTGATAGTTCATCTATTAAACCTATTAATTGTGTTTCACATGATCTGTTTTTTCTAAAGCCGTGTTGATGTGGGCATAGGGCATTATATTTGTCAAGGTGGTTAACTATTCTACTATATATTATGTGTTCTAGCAATTTACAGGTGATACTAGTAAGTGATACAGGCCTGTAATTACCAGGGTCTGATTTATCCCCTTTCTTAAAGAGTGGAGTTACGTTAGCTAATTTCCAATCCTCGGGCACTTTACCCTGGTTTAGTGAGGCTTGAAAGAGAACTACAAGGATTTGGGACAGTTCATTGCTTAGTTCTTTTAATAATCTTGCAGGCAAATCATAAACTAAACTATTACTAGCTAATCTTGGATGGGTAAATAAAACATAAGCTAAACTATTACTAGCTAATCTTGGATGGGTAAATAAAACATAAACTAAACTATTACTAGCTTATCTTGTATGGGTAAATAAAACAAAACGAAACTATTACTAGCTAATCTTGGGATGGGTAAATAAAACATAAACTAAACTATTACTAGCTAATCTTGGATGGGTAAATAAAACATAAACTAAACTATTACTAGCAAATCTTGGCATAGGTAAAAAAAACATAAACTAAACTTTTACTAGCTAATCTTAATGATGGGTAAATAAAACATATACTAAACTATTACCAGTTAATCTTGGTAGGGGTAAATAAAACATAAACTAAACTATTACTAGCTAATCTTTGGCTCAGTAAATAAAACATAAACTAAACTTTTACTAACTAATCTTAATGGTGGGTAAATAAAACATAAACTAAACTATTACTAGCTAATCTTGGCATAGGTAAATAAAACATAAACTAAACTTTTACTAGCTAATCTTAATGATGGGTAAATAAAACATATACTAAACTATTACTAGCTAATCTTTGGCTCAGTAAATAAAACATAAACTAAACTATTACCAGTTAATCTTGGTATGGGTAAATAAAACATAAACTAAACTATTACCAGTTAATCTTGGGATGGGTAAATAAAACATAAACTAAACTATTACTAGCTAATCTTGGGCTCGGTAAATAAAACATAAACTAAACTATTGCCAGCTATTACATACATACACACGCATCAAAGCCTTGACTTACGTCAGAGGCATGGGACCTTTGTCACAATCTTGAATTCGTATTGAATGTTGACTGTTTGTCAGTGAATATTTTATTATTTATATTTTGGTCAATCGTCTCGTCATGGATTAATAACAAAATACAAATAAATTAATGCAACGAATATAATGAGAAGAAGCTCGTGTTCTTAGTTAAGTCTTTTTATAGATTTTCCATATATTTAAAAGAAATTTTTTAGAATAAAACAACAATTGCATAATAACCACGTCTTATATTTACACAACTAGACAAAATCTGTTTAATTTAGGATTCGTTGATGTTGATGAAGCATTTATCATGATTTTTAAGCTTGACAAAATTGATTGATATTTTCTTACAATCATTGTTAACGCAGTTGTTAACGTTTGGTCAAATGTGTTTCTCAATTTACTTTTTAGTCTATAGTAATTATTATAATTCGTAAGAATTCCTAATAATTTTGCTGAATTAGAAATTCAATTGTTTAAGTTATTGATGAATGCGAATGATAGTTTGTATTAATATATTTGTTGTTTGTATTATTTATGTTTTATATAGCACATATAATACGTTATTCTTTTTCATGAATATTCCATGTTATTTAGACATATAATGTTGTAGGGAGAAGTCAAGCCATTTATTCCATGTTATTAAGACATATAATGTTGTAGGGAGAAGTCAAGCCATTTATTCCATGTTATTAAGACATATAATGTTGTAGGGAGAAGTCAAGCCGTTTATTCCATGTTATTAAGACATATAATGTTGTAGGGAGAAGTCAAGCCATTTATTCCATGTTGTTAAGACATATAATGTTGTAGGGAGAAGTCAAGCCGTTTATTATATGTTATTAAAACATATAATGTTGTAGGGAGAAGTCAAGCCATTTATTCCATGTTATTAAGACATATAATGTTGTAGGGAGAAGTCAAGCCTTTTATTCCATGTTATTAAGACATATAATGTTGTAGGGAGAAGTCAAGCCTTTTATTCCATGTTATTAAGACATATAATGTTGTAGGGAGAAGTCAAGCCTTTTATTCCATGTTATTAAGACATATAATGTTGTAGGGAGAAGTCAAGCCTTTTATTATATGTTTTTTATTGTAAGCTTTACTTTGTCTACTTTTTATCTTTTCTTCAACATTCCATTCTTTCAATCTATTGATTAAAAAATATATATTTTTTTTAAAAAGTTTACCGTGTTGTTAATAAAATTACTTAAAATTACTGGAGCAATGTAACTTTTTTTTAAACCTTTTTTTTTATATATAACATGAATTTGCTGGTATTTATTGAATCCCTTATATTAACTTCACCGTCTTGTTCGTCGTGATCTCTTGGTCGGACGTTAAAAACCAAAGTAAAAAAAAATGACCCAAATTTCCGTGATGCTTTGGAGCTGAAATTGTGCACATAGACTTGTGTCACCTAACGATGCATTGTTTCAAAATTTCAGATTGATCGAATGCACCGTAATTAAATTAATGCATTTTAGTTTATCTCTATGTAAATCTTTGTAGCCGTCTGCTATATGTCACCTTCACGTGTCACTGGAATTCACTCCTGCCATCGATGACCATACCCCCCCCCGTTTTACAGCAAAGGTAGTTCTGTCACGTTCAGTCTGTAAATGTTTGTCGCGCGGTGAGTATTATATTGAACAAATTCAATACTCTTAGTTATGTCTGATATATAAGGTATTTATAGTTTAAACAAATGTTTTTAAGGGTTGTTTAATGTTCATTTATTCACTTTAAAATGAGTAAAGATAGCGTCCACAGACGATGCCGATCGGTTAAAAAGGGACGCAGCTTTCGCAGGCCATGGTTATAAGGGTTCCACGCATTTGATTCCATTAGTAGGGTTAGGGTACCCCTTCGATTCAGAGCTGTTTGGACACTTGACACACTTGGCACTGTGAACAGATACTTGACTTCACATGGATTCGAACCCGTGATCATCGTTAAACCAGACGAGCACCCATGCCACTCGACTACCGTTTTACGTTAATTTTCATTCACCTTATCAGCGTTTCATTCATAGTTTTTTTTTAAAATTTGCAGAAGACAAAATGGTCCAGATGTTATTTCCAATCAAATATAATTAACTAGGGGTGGTAGGGCGCCTACGGAGCCCACTTCGGTTGTAGGGCGCCTAATTTAGGCGCCCACTTTTTTTTGTCAAAACCCAGAGTAACTTATCCTTGTTTGGTAAATACGAAATATTAAACTTCCTGAAATGTACACAAAGTATTTTATAATTATAAATCCTCAAATCCTTTTTTTACATCGCTCTAATTTTACAAAATTAAAATAAAATCTAAAAATATGACGTCATATAATTTTGTTTTGAATCTTCTAGAATTTTTAGAATTTTGCCCACCTTCTGATGCGCGCCTTATACTTGTATATATATTTAAATATAAGCTCAAAAAATGACGTCATAGCGCTACGGATCCATACTCCAAACTGTGACTTGGGCTATTATATTATTACTAGAATTTTATCACCCGTCAAAAATGACGGAATTTTTCAAAATAAATACACATCAGATTAAAATTAACGTAATACAGAACTTTCATTTATGTTATTTATTTTTATTTGATTCATTTATTATCATAATGAACAATTTTATGCGGAACGTTCGAAAAGAGTTATATTTGGTGCAATATTTTTTGAGGCGCACTATAAAACATAACAGCATTACATCCAAGATGCATTACATTACTACGGGAATTATGTATGTTGATTATATATTTTTTTTTAATTTGAAAATATAGACTTAAATATCAAAACCATTTTGGTTTCCAGATTAACATTAACCAACAACGCACGAACCTTTGACGTCAGCATTTGTGTTGTAAACAGTGCTGACTGACACTCTCATTCCATAACATTCGAAAATAGTTATTTTTTGGTGCGCTGCTTTCTTACATTAGTAGCGTCAAGGACAGGGCAGACAGGACGTGCACTTTAAAAAAAAGTGGGCACCCTGGGCGCCCTACAACCCCTATTATAAAATACTTATGTGTACATTTTAGGAAGTTTAATATTACGTATTTATCATAAAAGGACAAGTTAGTTGGGCTTTTGAAAAAGTTGGGCGCCCTAGGTGCCCTAAAAAAAGTAGGCGCCCTAAAACAAACTAGAATAGCATATATCATTGTCGTTCGTCAAAAAGCTACACGCGACTTAAAAACACCATCGAAGTAGAGACAAGTGTATACGGTAAAGGTCTTAAATAAGCGGTATTAATAATTTGCTAGCATTTTACGCCAAAGTTCACTATTTATAAAATTTAATAACTTGTCAAAAATGAAACGCACTGAAATGTTGCTTACAATTCGAATAGTGAACGATTTCTTAAAAACAACTCCACGATAAGGCTACTATTTACATCTACACAGACTATTTTCAAAGATTTTTTCTTACTTCTCAAAGACAATCTTCTCACAAAGTGTTATGCTGTATTCAGATTATTTTTAATACCTCGTTTTTACCTGGTGATTTAGTTCGAAACTTGAATGTGAGATTTCACCAAATTGATGATGCCCGAATCAACTAAAATGTGTGCGGTTACTAATGAGTTTACAGTATGAACTTACATGATCATACGGTCAGCAGATAAAGCTATCAGTAGTTTATAATATGACCTTACAATATCATATGTTCAGTAGATAAAGCTATCATCCCCTGAATCATCTCTATTAGAACCAAAGGAGTTTACAGTATGACCTAACAATATGACCTTGCAATATCATATGATCAGCAAATAAAGCTATCAGTAGTTTACAAAATGACCTTACAATGTGACCTTACAATATGACCTTACAATATCATATGGTCATCAGATAAAGCCATCAGTAGTTTACAAAATGACCTTACATTATCATATGGTCATCAGATAGAGCTATCAGTAGTTTACAATATGACCTTACATTATCATATGGTCATCAGATAGAGCTATCAGTAGTTTACAATATGACCTTACATTATCATATGGTCATCAGATAGAGCTATCAGTAGTTTACAATATGACCTTACATTATCATATGGTCATCAGATAGAGTTATCAGTAGTTTACAATATGACCTTACATTATCATATGGTCATCAGATAGAGTTATCAGTCGTTAAATCATCTCTATTAGAAACAATTAGTTTTCTTTTAAAGTTAAAATCTGTGCAAAACATGTTTTTAATAAATTCATAAAAGCAAATCTCAAAGTTTTGGTCCGCGGACCAGTGCCAGTCCATAGGCCATCCGCCGCTGGTCCACAGAAGTAATCAAGAGAGTACATAAAAAAATAATAATATTACATTTTCAACTAGTAATACTAACCCTAAAGAATATGTCAATGTTTCGACAATAAGCTAATAAATGAAACAAATAAAATAAAATAAATTACTTGTCGCTACCACGTCAGTAAAGGTAAAATAGTGCACCGGTCCGTGGTGCAATGGAACAAATTTGGCCTGTCCGCCATACTAAAAAGTTTGAGAAGCACTGATTTACATGACTAAAAAAATCTCTAAATAAAATTCAACAAAACAAAATCAAGAGCGAGTTGTGTGCAAATACGCATGACAAATCCCTCGCTGGGGTCGACCAATCAAGAGAAGTGTGTTCAAAAGGGGGAGGGGGGCATGTTTCGAGACCAACACTGCTTCTTGCGTTCACTTCACATGTTGTTCGTAGTGTAGTGGTTATCACATCCGCCTTACATGCGGGAGGTACTGGGTTCAAGCCTCAGCGAAAACATACCTTTCCAATTTTTCAAAATGTTAGATTGTGCCTGTTCTTTTCCCCCTTTTTTTGGCGAACATAGCTGACCCTCGCTAGGGTTGGCCAATCACAGTTTTATGGTTGGCAAGCTAGGTTGGTGAAGGTAGCTAACCTCAGTGCGCATGTCTCGAGACCATCAATGTCATTTTTCCGTCGTAGTCGACGATGACCACTCTCCTTATATTTGTCCTGTGCTATGCCGCCACGTGTGTCCTCTGGTGGCTTATTAACCCTATTCTAGCACGAAATTTGCGTCCGCATGTCGGACAAGAGATCGATGGGGTCGCTTCAGGAGTGTTTTGGATGCGGTCATTCCTGGCTTGACGTTTGGTCTTGGCAGTCTGTTGTCTATTAGCCTCACAGACAGCTCACAGATGTGATGACCAGTTCCTTGGATACTTCCCAGTTGATGTGATGACCAGTTCCTGAAATACTTCACAGTTGATGTGATGACCAGTTCCTTGGATACTTCACAGTTGATGTGATGACCAGTTCCTGAGATACTTCACAGTTGATTTGACGACCAGTTACTGAGATACTTCACAGTTGATGTGACGACCAGTTACTGAGATACTTCACAGTTGATGTGACGACCAGTTACTGAGATTCTTTACAGTGGATGTTATAACCAGTTCCTGAGATAATTCACAGTTTATTTGATGACCATGTTAATTTTTGAGATAGAGTGTCGTGGTGCGTGTTATATTTAACAACCGTTCCTATCGCGCAATAAGGTGAGTATTTTATTGACAATACTTTTTATAAACATATTCTTGATCGGTGCACATTATATTCAACATGTTTTACGACAAACAAGCTGCTGCAGAAAAATGCAACTTGGCACTGGGGTAAACAACAAGATGCTGCTTTTAATGCAGCAAAAGAAGCTTTGTCTTCTGACACCTTGCTGGCTCACTATGACCCAGGGAAAAGACTTATCTTAACATGTGATGCTTCACCAGATGGTGTAGGAACAGTTTTATCTCACATAGATGAAAAATGGTGACAGACTCATTGCTTTTGCAAGTAGATCTTTGAACCAGGCTGAGAAAAATTATTCTCAGTTAGATAGGGAAGGCTTAGGCATCATTTTTGGTGTTAAGAAATTTCACAAGTTTCTGTTTGGTAGGGAGTTCACCATCTTTACAGATCATAAGCCATTACTGGGTTTGTTTGGGGAAAACAAACCCCTGCCTGAGCATGCCTCACCAAGGGTGCAAAGGTGGGCTATCACACTAGCCGCATACAATTATGAATTGAAATACAAACCTGGATTTGAGAATAGTGCAGATGGTCTTAGTCGTTTACCTTTAAAAAACCAAAGCCTTAGCTATGTACCAGAAGATGTATTTGTTCTTTTCACTATCATGGATAACTCCAATATAAATGTGAATGATGTTAAGAGAGAAACACAAAAAAAATGAGTGCTTGATAAAAGTATATGAGTACTGTAAAAATTGTATGGCCTGAAGAATCAGTGAATGATGATTTAAGACCATATAAAATAAGAAAAATAGAGTTAAGTCTAGAAGATGGATGTGTGCTATGGGGGTCAAAGGTTATTATCCCCAAAATGTTACAAAAAGAAGTTTTAAGAACTTTACATGATACTCATCTTGGTTCTTCTAAAATGAAGAGTCTTGCACGATCGTGGTTCTGGTGGCCACATGTGGATGCTGATATTGAAAAATATGTAAAGCTTTGTTCAAGCTGTGCACAACATTCAAATCAACCAGCTACAGCACCTTTGCAAAATTGGGATTGGCCAATCGAACCATGGAAACGTATCCATATAGATTTTGCAGGACCCTTTATGAAAAAAATGTTCTTAATTGTTATTGATTCACATTCTAAGTGGTTAGAAGTTAAAATCATGAACACAATCACTGCAAGTGATACCATTATAGAACTTATCTTATCTTATCTATACAGACGCTGCTTCTATGCAGAAGATAGTTGCGTCCACAGACCATGACAGATGATCTGTTGGCAAGTGATGCAGCATTCACAGGCCACGGCTTTGTGGGTTCCACGCATTACCCAGCCGCCTAACTACATGTTAGTGTTAGGTACCCATTCGGAGCGGGGTGACTCAGGGACGCCCTAGGCCCCGGGAACAAACCCTTGCCTTCACACGGATTCGAACCCGTGACCATCGGTACGACAGTCCAGTGCTCTGCCACTCGACCACCATTAAGGAAATATTTTCAACCTATGGCTTACCTGATCAAATTGTTTCAGATAATGGGCTTAGTTTCACTGCTCATGAGTTTAAACTATTTTGTGTAGCAAATGGTATTGAGCATATAACCACATCACCCTATCATCCTGCTGGGAATGGTTTGGCTGAAAGAGCGGTAGGCATATTCAAAACCGCTATGGTAAAAATGGTTACCGTTAACAAATTTTCTCTCAGAGAAAGAGTTAACAGGTTCTTAGCCAAATACCGCACAACTCCTCATATAACAACAGGTGTTGCACCATGCGAATTGCTGTGTGTAAAACTCACCTTGACCTACTACATCGTACTGTTCAAAGGTCTGTTTCCCAACATCAACATACACAAAAATAAATCATGACAAAACATCCATTGAGAGAGAGTTTGGGGTTAATGATAATGTGTATCTGAGAAATTATGGGAGAGGGGAAAAATGGATGCCAGGTCAAATTGTTCAATGTACAGGAC
>CALYLW010001892.1:217339-259011 GCA_944989445.1 Ampullaceana balthica
GTTGGTATGGAGCTATGGTTACTGCAGTAAAGGGGTTGGTATGGAGCTATGGTTACTGCAGTAAAGGGGTTGGTATGGAGCTATGGTTACTGCAGTAAAGGGGTTGGTATGGAGCTATGGTTACTGCAGTAAAGGGGTTGGTATGGAGCTATGGTTACTGCAGTAAAGGGTTTGGTATGGAGCTATGGTTACTGCAGTAAAGGGGTTGGTATGGAGCTATGGTTACTGCAGTAAAGGGGTTGGTATGGAGCTATGGTTACTGCAGTAAAGGGTTGGTATGGAGCTATGGTTACTGCAGTAAAGGGGTTGGTATGGAGCTATGGTTACTGCAGTAAAGGGGTTGGTATGGAGCTATGGTTACTGCAGTAAAGGGGTTGGTATGGAGCTATGGTTACTGCAGTAAAGGGGTTGGTATGGAGCTATGGTTACTGCAGTAAAGGGGTTGGTATGGAGCCATGGTTACTGCAGTAAAGGGGTTGGTATGGAGCCATGGTTACTGCAGAAAAGGGGTTGGTATGGAGCTATGGTTACTGCAGTAAAGGGGTTGGTATGGAGCTATGGTTACTGCAGTAAAGGGGTTGGTATGGAGCTATGGTTACTGAAGTAAAGGGGTTGGTATGGAGCTATGGTTACTGCAGTAAAGGGGTTGGTATGGAGCTATGGTTACTGCAATGAAAGGGTTGTTATGGAGCATGGTTACTTCAATGAAAGGGTTGGTATGGAGCCATGGTTACTGCAATAAAGGGGTTGGTATGGAGCCATGGTTACTGCAATAAAGGGTTGGTATGGAGCCATGGTTACTGCAGTAAAGGGGTTGGTATGGAGCCATGGTTACTGCAGTAAAGGGGTTGGTATGGAGCCATGGTTACTGCAATGAAATGGTTGGTATGGAGCCATGGCTACTGCAATAAAGGGTTGGTATGGAGCCATGGTTACTGCAGTAAAGGGGTTGGTATGGAGCCATGGTTACTGAAGTAAACCGATGATTATGGAACTGTTGGAGCAAGAGGCTTTATAAAATCAAGTCTTGTTACTGGAGTAAACTGGAGGCCACATTCCCTTCCCACAGGGCTTTTGTTGCACCAAACCAGGGGTCGGGAAACTTTTTGTCTGAGAGAACCATAAACACCACATATTTTGAAAAGTAATTCTGTGAGAGTCATTTATTATGTTTAAAACTAAAAATTTAAGTAACTGTGTGCATTTTGTGTAATTGCAACATTAAAAGTACAATAATTATGTCTCTGAATTCTTTTTAATAACATTGTTATGCTGTTTTTATATTTGCAATTAATATGTAGATCAAAGGAGTCTGAATTAAAGTTGTTGTTTTTTAATAATCGAACATTTGTCTGAGAGCCAGATGCAGCCATCAATAGAGCCACATCTGGCTCGCGAGCCATGGTTTCCCGACCCCTGCACCAAACATTTCTGAAGAGCTTATTTTCTTTTTTTTTCCAAAGTTAAAGTAAGATACCTCCATGTCTGAAATTCTAATGAAAAAAAACATTAAAACGGGTTTGTTGGAAATCCCCATAAATGATGACGTCAATAAGAATTCGCAAAGAAAACTCTCCGACTTTTTTTTCCAAGCTTTTCTTTCCAGCTTTGCCGACACGTGACCTTAAACATCACTCACAACTAGCTCGTATGAACGGAAATAGTTTTGATTTTACTCCTGGACTATTTCTGGTGCTTAGATATGATAACAGGGTCCATATCTGGTGTTCTGAAGGTCGGTAAAATACGGTGAAAAAACGTTTCCAGTCACGTGAGGTTACTAGGGTTAAAGTCTCCGTGGTTACATGTCATGTCAAGGTTATTTTCACACAAATCAATAAGGCGGTGTTGTGGAGGATCGCATAATGAAACACACAGAAAATTGCATAGTGGCCATATTTTTGGAGCGCCTTTCCATATTCTCGTGAACAAAAAAATATCCAAAATGAATGTGAGAACATTTAATTTGAATTTAAGAAAATTTATTTTACCATTAAACTTGAAATTTGAATTTACTGCTACGTCATTATTCATTTTCAAAATGTTCAATATTCTTTCTACCCTCCCTTCTCACTTACTTATCATCTTTCAATGTCCCCCTTCACTCTCACCTTTTCCACCTTTTCTCCATGTCCCTATACTGTTCCCATCTTTTCTCGCCAAGCTTTCTCTTTCTAGCCACCTCACTCTCTAACCCTAACTCTTTATCCGCTAACCAACGAGCCTAACTTCTCCGTCTACTTTATCCGCTACCCAACGAGCCTCACTTCTCCGTCTAATTTATCCGCCACCCAACGAGCCTAACTTCTCCGACTACTTTATTTAATTACTTTACGCCACAAAACTTTTCAAACTAGTCTTTTTTTTTCGTTTTTCCATTTATCTACACTCCCCTTTTCCGAAGCCTCCTCTTCCGACCTCCACTTGATGAACCCCCCTCTACGTCTCCTCTCATACCCTTCCCATCCTACTCCGCCTCTCCATATTGTCTATTCCACTTTCCCCTATTTCTATATCTTTACCCTCTTTTTCTATCCTTTTTATTCCATACACAATAATCTTAAACATCTCTCTCTCTCTCTCTCTCTCTCTCTCTCTCTCTCTCTCTCTCTCTCTCTCTCTCTCTCTCTCTCTCTCTCTCTCTCTTTCTCTCTACTTCCTCATTTTATTTACTACTCTTCTTTTTCATTTGTTCCTAGTAAAACTCGTCACTTACTCGCTTCCTTTCTTCTTCTGCTTCTCCATTAATCTCAACTCCCTTTCCCTCTTCTCCTTTCATTCCCCCTCTTTCCAACTTTCCATCTCCTCTCCTACATCTCAACTCTCCCTTCTCTCTCTAGCCTCTTGAACTTCCACCCCACCCCCCAATCACCATCTCTCCCTATTGACACACCGACATGGCGCAAACACATACACATACACAAACACATACACATACATGTCGTCACGCGTAATCTTGCATGTACTCAGCTACTTAAGTAACAAATACATACATATATGTCTCTACTAATCTGTAGTCTCATAAGTCCCCCTCCCCCGCCCCTTTTCCCCTATCAAATTAGTCCACCAAGCTGTAGTCTCATTAGTCCCCCTACCCCCCCCCCAAACCCCTACATCCTCTCAGTACACACTGACCGCTCGCTTGATTACAAGCATTAAATTTTGACTTCGACATATTTTTTTACCTTCAATATTTTTGTTCACCATCTCGGGGCACCAGACGAGTAATATATCCGTCGCGATCGTCTCGACAGATACATGTAATCCTCGCGACATCCGAGGCCTCGTTAAGAATCGCATCTTTCTGACACGAGACATCCGCTCGGACGATAGAAAATCAATGGTAGATACTCGAGGCACCCGGGGCGCGAACAGTCAAGTTGTAAACTTTCAACATTTGAACTGACGCCCTGTAAATTGCGACGTAGGACCACCTACGACTAGTGGCGTCACTAGGGAGATGTGGCGGGGGGGGGGCTGCCCCAGATGAGACCATCAGGGGTGTGACACCAAAATCTAAAATGTTACTGTGTACGATTTTATGTCAAAACAAATGAGAGAGACAACAATTTTTTTCACTTAGAAAAAACAAACAAACAAACAAACAAACAAACCAAATAAAATGAAATACGTTAAACGCGAAAACTTTAAATGGGAATGCGAGGGGTTTAGAACGCACCAGGGTGACACCAAAATGTAAAACTCTGTATGTTCCCGTTACTTGGCACTGAAAGACTCAGAGGAGGTCTATGCGTTAAGTCGTGAAGGGGTGACACCATGAGCTACCACCCCGGGTGACACCAACCCTAGTGACGCCTCTGTCTACGACCATCGGTTACACATCATCAAGTTCAAACTCAAATTCTTCATTTGAGTTACCAAATGGTTTCAACAAATGGAGAAAGCCAGAAAAACTACAGTCTCATGAAAACAGTCTTGGCCACCGCAGAGCTTTTACTACGTGGAAGGAAGCCGAGCGGAGGATACTTGATAAAACTGGAATTGATGTCCAAGTACAAGCTCAAATTCAATTGGAAAAACAACGTTGGGCGATATTTTGAAAAGAATACTTACCTGTATTAAGTTTCTAGTTTCACAAAATTTGGCACTGCGTGGCCATGAAGAACATCTGCATAAGGTGCGAGGATAAAAATGTTCGAAACTTTCTCTCTGTAATCATTCAACATCCCCGAGAAAATCCAGGTTCTGTATCTTATTTATCACCGGAAATCCAAAATGAGTTTATCCACCTACTAAATCCACTGTAAGGAATCAGCTGTTGAGTGAAATCAGCAAAATACAAGTACTACGGTATTTTACTGGACTCAACACCCGATCTAGGACACCGGAAACAGCTTTCTCAAGTCATCAGATTTGTGGATGTGGATTTTTCAAACTAAAAAAGTAACAATCATAGAATCATTTTATGGTTTTGTTCAGATACATTCCAAAGACGCAAAAAGCCTTGAAAGAGTTATCGTAGAGAAACTGGAAGCTGATAACATACCTTTAGCCGACTGTCGGTTACAATGTTATGACAATGCTGCTGTCATTACTGGGCATATATTTGGCATTAAACAGCGAATATGTGCTAGAAATCACAGAACAGTTGAAAGTATATTTGTTTTTCTCTCGTTCAACAACTCGAAGGGAAGAATTAAAAAGAGTTGTGCCAATGACAGGGAAGAGGGATTCTGAAACACGCTGGAGTGCACGATCAGAAGCTGTTTATGAAGGACTAGATGAACAAGTAGGGCTGTTAAAAAAATTATCAGAAGATGCAACTATGACGCCTGACACCAGAAGTGATGCAGAAACTTTGCTGGAAGGTATATTGAACTTTAACTTTCTAGTTTTGTTCCATTTCTGGAACATCATACTTGGGAAAATTGATCGAGTCCAGAAACAGTTGCAGGATCCTACTATGAATTTCAAGGAAGTAGCATCTGATCTTGAATCGCTGTAGCAAGAAATTGTCAAAATTTGTAATAATTTGAGCCAGGTTGCGGTAGACAATGGCAAAACAAGATGCACAACTTGGGGAATCAAGGTTGACAGAAAGATTAGATGGCATAAGATGATACCTGGAGAATTAGCAAGAGATGCAGGACTTTCTGCAGAAGAAGAAATTGCACGTGTTTTGAACAGCGTAATTGATAGACTCCAACAGGAGATATCAATACGGGTTTTACGTCTAAAAAACCTAAATACCAAATGTGGATTTTTACTAAACATTCGATTTGACATATGGGCGTGAATGACCTATCATATGATGACATATGGCGTTAATGACCTATCATATGATGACATACGGGCGTGAATGACCTATCATATGATGACATATGGCGTTAATGACCTATCATATGATGACATACGGGCGTGAATGACCTATCATATGATGACATATCCCCGCAATTTTCTCCTGCACTGAAACGTCCGGCAGAGTCAAGCCTGAGAGTAAATTTATGCGGGGTTATGGAACCTTGCATCACATGGGATGAATCAGCGGCGTAGCGTGGGTATGTGCCGCCCGGGGCAGAACCTAAATTTGCCGCCCCCCCCCCGAAATATATGTTAATGCTAAAATGGTCCGTCCATAAATGACGTCACACGCCTAAAAAAGGGGGGGAGGGGGTCCCCACATTTATGACGAGGGGGAGGGGGGTTTAAGAATTGTGACGTCAAGTCATAAGACGCTACTTTAAATAAAGTTACTATCTATTTTATGATCTTTTACACGACTTCACGCGTGTTACAATATTAGAGTGCAGCCTTACACTAAATACATACTAAAATGACAATAAATTGATTTGAAACATGCTCATTTTAAAATAGGAAATACGGCTTTTAGGAGGGGGGGTGTCACAGCTTTGTGACGTCATATTGGAGGGGAGAACTAAGTTTTTGTGACGAAGTGTGACGAGGGGGTGTGGGGGTGGGGTAAAAATCAGCCAAACTCGCGTGACGTCATTTATGGTCTGCCCCTAAAGTAAAGATACCAGGTAGAATCTAGTCTTTATTAGAAAGTAATAATAAGGACACAATACATTTTTATATTAGAAATAAAGAAATAAGCTTAATTTCTTAAATAAAATTGAAGTTTTATTTTTTTCCTCATTGCACAATCTTTCATGTATCAATGTTTTCAGCCATACCATGCTCAATAGGCAAAATAACTATTGATTAGATAATCTTGGTGTATTCGTTATTGATCTTAATTAATTTTTATTAACTTAATTTTAGAGAAGCTATTTGAACACCTTGCACTATTTTAAAACTGGTATTGTATTCATTTATTCTTTTTTTTTACCCGTGGTGTTAAAATATTCCTTGCTTGACACGTGAGATATTTTGTATTCTCTAATTTGAAGGCAAAATTTCAAAGTCCAGTATATTACAGTAATCTCATGTTATAAAGAATAAAACTTTCTTCTCAACTGTTTTTCTTCACGGCATGGATTCATATTCCCTTCGATCACCAAACATTTGCTCTCTCGTTCTTTGATTAGAAGATTCGATTAAAACAATGAGGTTCCCACATAAAATGTTATTAAACGTCAAAGCATCATTTATTATTCCATTAGTTTCTCTGTGAGAAGCCTCTGTTAAGCATTTTAAACACAATCTATATATATAATGCTCTTCTTTGTCGGACCCTGCGAGGCAAGAAGCTGCAAGTATGTGCAGCAGAGCATGACGAATGACCCTCGCTCGGATCAACTAAACACAGTTAACGGGTGACAAGCGAAGGTAGGGGAGGGGTGACCAACAATTGTCCTTGCGTTTCCCTTGCATTGTTTCTTCACAGAAAACGTGAGATTCGTAGTGTCCTGGTTAACACGTCCGCCTCATGCGGGGAAGGTCCTGGGGTCAAGCCCGGCGAATATATATATATATTTTAAATGTCTGTTTGTGTCCATTCTTTTACCTCTTTATTGCATAGCATACGCCGAAGACTGGCTCATCATAGACAGTGCAAAGAACGGTTGGGGGGGGGGTGAGAGTACAGACACAAAAAGCAGCACCAAGTAAATAAAAAATAGCGAGAAAAGGTGAAGACATGCACACTTAGGTTGTTGTTAACCGCCTCCCATTTATTACTACCATCCCTTAAACATAAACTTTGTTTGGCCGATCCTAGCGAGGGTTAGTCATATTTAGGGTTGTTAATTGCGTTTTGAAAACCGATTATCGATTATGTAACTCCGATTTTAAACGATTATCGTTTTACAGCTGACTTCATAAAAGTTAGGGGTGTACCGAATTTCGCCTGCAAATGTCTCGAAAATAAACAATGAGTTGGCAGTTCCCCCCCCCCAAAACCGACGTTCACTCGCGTTGTTTTGATTTCTTCGTGCTGTAGTTTGTGTCCGTTCTTTCTCAACTTGCTTTGTACTCTCCATGAGCAAGTCTGCGGCGTATGCTACGCCGCGGGGCGTCTAGTACATTTGTAAATAATTTCGGCATCTTTCATATAAATTTGAAAATAACAAGATTTCATTGTGACTATCAAAGTTCCTGCGTCTGTTCGTGTGTTGAGCTTTTTGTCTGCATCTATCAGTTCTTCTATAGCTTTAAAAATAACCTCAAAATGGCTCCATGGTATATTCACTATTTCGTATCCTGAATTCTGTTTTATGCATTGCTTGTAGAAGCAATTTGATATTCCAAACGAAGTATGGACATTGAAAAGAATGTCTAACAACGTTCTAGTGTACTAAAACAGTTAGAATTAGAGAGTTCGTTTCAGTTGAAGTATCATGTAAACACATTTTGTTAAATGAAAGTTTTGAGCAAGATTTGACATTGACATTTAATTTATTGCGTGTTTATTGAACTCCTGTATACTTTCCAGCCATGAAGAAATATTAACACTTTGGGCCTCTGCACTCCATACTTTCCAGCCATGAAGAAGTATTAACACCCCTTGGGCCTCTGCAGTCCATTATTTTAAGATCATCATTTATTGAAAATCATTTCAGAAATGTGGTAAGAACCTCTTGCCACTTTTCTTTTTTCTTTTTTTTAATAGTCTATTCTTTTATCCAATTTCTGATTCTTTCCGATTGCAAGAAACTTTGGTAATGTTGATCACTTGTTCATGAGTGGCTACTTTTGTGTATATGTGTGCCAAGTTTTAATTCCATTAATTCCAGATAAGCAATTTTATTTATTATTTTATTTATTCCACAAAATAAAGACATTAAAATAATTTTGCTTTGAAAGAATAAACCATAAAAGTACGCAAACAACTTTGTTCCATTAGTTTACCTAGGTTAAAATCGATTAAAAGTACCAGCACATAATTGTCATGTTCGTTCACTACTTCAGCCCCAATGTTTTTTCAGCTCAGTAAGATTAGTATTAGATGTCTTTATATTTATAAACGAATAGGAGTTTGAAATTTTGCTTTAGAAACTTCTACGTATTCTAATATAGTTTCTTCATTTATTTTTTAAAAATTATCTTGTTTTTTTTCAAAAAGGAATTACCGCCCCACCACCAACCCCCCCTACCAATGTGCCGCTCGTAGAATTCGATTGGCTCATGTTTCAAATTGATAGGGTTCATTAAGATTTGCTTTTACAACAGGAAATTATAAGAATCAAATATGTTGATACCACAGCAGGCTCTGGTTTTTCAGAACAGTAGAATTAGTATCAGAAGAATTTATGAAGTTTTGACAGTTGAAACGTTTGCATGCTTAATTATTTCTTTACTATATTGTGCTGCGGCGCCAACTTTTATTTAATGTGCCTGCGGCGCCCACTTTTTTCAAAAGCCCAACAAACTTGTCCTTGTATGATAGATACGTAATATTAAACTTCCTTAAATGTACAAAAAGTATTTTATAATAGGGGTTGTAGGGCGACTACGGTGCCCACTTTTTTTTGGGTCAAAGTCCAAGTAACTTATCCTTGTATGATAAATACGAAATATTCATGAAAAGTAAACAAAGTATTTATATAATATTTTTTACAGTGCTAATCACCACACGATTTTTTAACTAATTTTCGAAAGCAGCGCACCAAATTACTGCACCAAAAAATAACTATTTGCGTCAATCAGCACTGCTTACAACGCAAAATTTAAAAAAAGCAGAGTGATTTCCCTCAACGTTAGGCGGCAGTGACAAATGAGCGTAAATATCTAATATATATTCCTTTATTTAATTAATTCCTTTATTTCTTTTATTAATTTCTTATTTGGCTTATTTCGATTAAAAAGCTCCACTTTCTTATAAAATTTTCATTGTTAGAAACTTTATAAAAACTATAAGGAATTCGCCGCCACGGGCAAAGTGTCTCCCGGGGCATTCGCCCCCCCCTACTCCCCTCGCTATGCCACTAGGATGAATGTGTTCTTCTCGCTGACATGTTGACACCTGCCCCCGCCCCCTTCTTACATTCATCTTTTAATTCCTCCATCTCATTCTTGTCCTTGTCTTTCTATTTGATGTCTTCTGGGTCACCACACCATGGATAAGTTTGACTTAAATGTTCTTACTTCTCTTGGGTTATTCGCCGAAGAAGGCCTTCTTCCGACACGTTCGATATTTTGTGGCGTCTTTTTTTAGGCTCTCATACCGTATTCATAACCAATTTTTTGTTAGCTTTTTGTAACTTTTTAATGGTTTCAATTTAATACAATTAATACCAGTATTATTTGGTATTTAAATGTGTATGCGTTCAGGGTCGTTGTCACGCAATAAGTCTCCCAAGAATAAGGTCTCCACCGGAGACGACAGTTGTCTATTTTAAACCAATGATTTTATGCGTTAGTGTGACGGAGCAAAGATAATCTAAAATTAATGTCTTGAAATTATTATAATAAATAAAATTACTATATATAAGAGCGTTAATCTCACGTTGACTAAATGCACTCAAACTATTGATGACTCCGCCTTGATATAAATCATGGTCAAACACCAACAACTCTGTTAAACGAATCGTGTTTGTGATGACAATATTTATTTGGTTATGGCCCCTAGCTGAGAACAACGTCCGAGTGGCTATCTGTGAAAAAGTGATTACAGCTGATGTCCATTTGTACCAAACCGTTATTTATCTGCCCTTATTTATCTGCCCTTATTTATCTGCCCTTATTTACCTGCCCTTATTGCTCCCCGTTAAAACTCCAATTACCACAGAATGTCAACTTTCATTGAAATTATTCGATTCAATCCGTCGGTTATTGAAAGCCTCTCCTAAAAGTTATTTTTTTATATAACATTATTTATTCACAATTGTTAGTCTTAAAAATATGTAATCCATAAATTATTGACAAACTTGAAAAATTTACCTTTGAAATAACGAAGCAACGAAATCTGAAATTACCGAGGTAATGGACTCTCTAAATGGGAATACGTGTATACATTTTACTTTAAAAAATTATTTATTACTATATACCAGCAAGATACATGAAAATGAGTCTTCTTTAATTCCCCGCTGAAGGACTTATTCCACAAATCAAACGTGGAATGGTGAGTACAAGAACATCCATCGTCTCTGTTAACTGTTTAATTTATTATTACTATTATCAGTATTCATTAAAAATAATATTAATTTAGTTTCGTTTTATTTTTATACTTTTTAAGGTTTAAATTGATAAGTTCATACATTGTCTTGAAAGTCTTTAGGCGAGTGTTAGCAGTTGTATCGTAGGGGGCTCATTAATAATGGTAGCCACTGCCAGCGGTCCTCAGCCCTCATTTATAATGGTAGCCACTACCAGCGGTTCTCAGCCCTCATTAATAATGGTAGCCACTGCCAGCGGTCCTCAGCCCTCATTTATAATGGTAGCCACTACCAGCGGTTCTCAGCCCTCATTGATAATGGTAGCCACTACCAGCGGTTCTCAGCCCTCATTGATAATGGTAGCCACTACCAGCGGTTCTCAGCCCTCATTGATTATGGTAGCCACTACCAGCGGTTCTCAGCCCTCATTGATAATGGTAGCCACTACCAGCGGTTCTCAGCCCTCATTGATAATGGTAGCCACTACCTGCGGTTCCCAGTCTTTAATCCCAGAGGATGCATTTGTCGGCGGGGTTCATGGGAGAATTCAAGGGGCAGTCGAAAGCCTTGGCGAAATCCGGATTATTTGATAGCGTCATGTTGATCCTGCAGGAGAATGACGTCACAGATGTCACGTGGTTAAAAAAGATTTGTTTTAAAAGTCAGTGTAAATAAGCTATAAGCAAACAATTGAAATGTCACGAAAGGCATCATGGTCTACCCTTTTAAAAGAAATACAGCACTGACTTTACTGCTGTAGAATTCATCACTTAGATGTGGTACATTTCTTGCGTTTTAATTCATGTCACTGTTGACCCAACCTTGACCCACGAGGGTGACTTTAGCTGGTGCGTCACGACATGGAAGAGGGGGAAGAGGGGGTGGGTCTGTTGTATACTGCGGCTACCATTAGTTATTTCAAGCCGCGAATCTGCGTAATTACATAGTCTTACGTTAATTAATTTCTTCAAGGTTTGCTTTTTCTCCCCCCACCCCCCGTCCCCTCTTTGACAAAAAAGCACCAAGGGTCAGTTTTGTCATTTGTGACATCGTGTCTGTTAAATACTGAACACCCCCCCCCTTTTTTTTTCCTCCCGGACTTTTTCAACAAAACGTTGCCATGGAAACAGAAAGAGACGCTGGTCAAGCGTGATTGAATTTTGTAAATAGAGGAGTCCATGATGAATCCACAGAGAAAATCGCTCACCGATATTTTAACGGGCTGTGGACGTCCATCTTCAGTAGCAGGAGCTGACTGTCTCTGTCGTACTTGTGGCACAACACCTGGAGACATGGACGAGTTGAAGGGTTGGAATATTGCAGCACGACTTTAATCTCAGGTTATCTAACTTGAACATACATTTGTGGTCAGTCCATGTTGTTGTTATAATACTCCAAGGGTGGGGCCGGGTGGTAGTTAGTATGCCCGTGTAATAGTGGTGCCCCTTTAATTGAAAGTCTTGGGGTAAGGGCCGATGTACAATTATTTACAGTCATTATTCATTATGTTTGAATTACATTGTGAACAGCGGTCAAAGGCTATTTCAATAAACCCCTCAACAGGACACAAAACAAACGTATCAGTGGGCCACGGTGATGTATGCAGGGCCGTATCTAGGGAGTCGTAGGGATGTGGGCCACGGTGATGTATGCAGGGCCGTATCTAGGGAGTGGTGGGGATGTGGGCCACGGTGATGTATGCAGGGTCGTATCTAGGGAGTCGTAGGGATGTTGGCCACAGTGATGTATGTAGGGCCGTATTTAGGGAGTCGTAGGGATGTGGGCAACGGTGATGTATGCAGGGCCATATTTAGGGAGTCGTAGGGATGTTGGCCACGGTGATGTATGCAGGGCCGTATCTAGGGAGTCGTAGGGATGTGGGCCATGGTGATGTATGCAGGGCCGTATCTAGGGAGTCGTAGGGATGTGGGCCACGGTGATGTATGCAGGGCCGTATCTAGGGAGTCGTAGGGATGTTGGCCACAGTGATGTATGCAGGGCCGTATTTAGGGAGTCGTAGGGATGTTGGCCACGGTGATGTATGCAGGGCCGTATTTAGGGAGTCGTAGGGATGTTGGCCACGGTGATGTATGCAGGGCCGTATTTAGGGAGTAGTAGGGATGTGGGCCACGGTGATGTATGCAGGGCCGTATTTAGGGAGTCGTAGGGATGTTGGCCACGGTGATGTATGCAGGGCCATATTTAGGGAGTCGTAGGGATGTTGGCCACGGTGATGTATGCAGGGCCGTATCTAGGGATTCGTAGGGATGTTGGCCACGGTGATGTATGCAGGGCCGTATCTATAGGGAGTCGTGGGGAAGTTGGCCACGGTGATGTATGCAGGGCCGTATCTAGGGAGTCGTAGGGATGTGGGCCACGGTGATGTATGCAGGGCCGTATCTAGGGAGTCGTAGGGATGTTGGCCACGGTGATGTATGCAGGGCCGTATCTAGGGAGTCGTAGGGATGTGGGCCACGGTGATGTATGCAGGACCGTATCTAGGGAGTCGTAGGGATGTGGGCCACGGTGATGTATGCAGGGCCGTATCTAGGGAGTCGTAGGGATGTGGGCCACGGTGATGTATGCAGGGCCGTATCTAGGGAGTGGTAGGGATGTGGGGCGCACCGGGGTGACACCAACCCAAGATACGCCACTGCTTGAATGCATCTCCTCTGCTAATCTCGGTTTGGTAGTAGTTTGTGTACCAAAGAAGTTGTGTTTTTGTAACATTGTGGTCAGGGTATTGACCACAAGCAGACATTTGTCACTACTAGCTTCATACTCGAACATTTGAACGTTGAGGCGTACCTGGCTAAAACCCAGGAAAAACAACTGGTCATCGGTCAGATTGACCCCGGGTAGAAAGAATTCATCCAGGTCCCGGTGCTTCTTGAAGGCTCTGTAGGCCAGCGTGACCCCGTTGTGATCAGCAATGTCCTCGTGAACGGTTTGACTTCCGTTCAACTTCAAAACACGGAAACAAAAAATTAAATTTTCAACTTCTCGGAGAGTATAAAGTACAACACTATAAACATCACCAACCGCTTCAGTACTACAGCTGTTTTCTTGTGACTGTGTACATAGGAAAGTTATCTACTGCTCTATTTAGTGGTAAAAATATGTTTGTTTTTTTAATAGATGATTTCATAATTTTTTTATTTTAAACTTCTTGACCTAAAATAACAAAGGAAACCTTTTTTTTCCACCAGCCTCCTAAAAATATTTTTCCTGATAATTCTTCTTTTCAATTTTTTACACATAGTTGCTTAAAAGTAAAATAAAAACAATAATTATTGTAGCGATTAAAGTTATATTTTTTTATTTTGTTTTCATTCAAAATTTATGGTAGTCTATCTTCAGGAATCGCTTCAGAGAGTCACAGAGTGCGTTCATGTTGTGCAAACATTGAACATTACTCAGGTTGACATTGAACATTCCTTCACGTGCAGAAGGTCACTGGCCCCACTCCCCGGCCCTCCCACCCCCCCAAGCCATTCTAAGATCGACTCACATGATTACCATATAAGGTGCGGGCACTGTACTGGTCTATCAAGCACTGGGCCCTCGCTCGACGCTCGTCTCCCAACCGTTGGCTCCGGGTGTACGACGAGGGCCCTCCGCTGTCTTCCTGTTTCCACGAGGTCAAGTCTAAAGGTCGTGAGATCTCCCGACCCAGGGCGTGAGCGAGACTTCCATACATCACCGAGCTGGCAGGTCCAAACAAAAGTTGACACGTAATAGTGGTTTAATCAATGTACGCTTTTGTTTGACTATGGCATACTTTGGATTGCTCGGTGTTTACTTCAGTTTTGAAACGTATGCGTGGCTGGTCAAGATTGACCGGTAGCATTTATCACTAGAAGCAGGTGTGCGACTGTTCAATGCCTATCTTACTGGTCAACAACATCAACTGTTACTGTGACGTGGCCAGTGCAGTTGTTTGGATTTAAAAAATCTAAGTATTGGGCAATTTAATTCTTGAATTCAATTAAGTCGTTTAAATTGAAAGTTTTAAACTGTACAATAGACGTAATGATTGCAGCACACAAATCTCGAGATGGAAAAAAAATGTGATATCAAAAATCTGATTGTCAAATTATTTCAACTATACAGGTGTTATTATAGGAGATAGAATTTGGCTAAAAGATCTTTACTCAGAAATCTTTATCACTGTACGTCAAGATAATTACCTTTACAAATTTGATTATGTCACAGTCAAGGTTCTGTTATTTGTAAAGAATCTTTCCATTTAGTCTTTTGTGCGTTGAAATAAATAAATAATTCATGAAAATATTTTTTTAAACCCAAGATTGTGTGATAACGAAGCAAATTCCACCCCCCCCTGGACTCACCTTGGGTAACTGGGTGAGTAGAGTGGTAGCTGAAACTGGTCAACTGTTATTATGACGGAGTTGTTCAATAAATTATACACAATAAATCCTGCCTGGTGTACCAGAGAGATTTCCCTGAAAATAAAATGCATCGCTTGAGGCTTCATCACATTTATAATTACTTACTTCCTTACTTATACTTGCTTACTTACTTCCTTAATTACTGACTTACGTCCAATTAGATATTAGTCTCTTAGATTTCCTTGGCACCTGCGCCATATTTAGGCCACGTCATAATGAGCCATATATATGTGTCGGAGCTAAGGCATCCCCGGGCCATGTCCAGACGGTCATTTCTCTAACTGCCCAGCGAGTTCTTATGTGAATAGCTCAAGTCAGGTGTAACCGTGACGTCATTTCAACAAACCCGCCGCCAGCCCGCTTGAATGCGCTTGACAAAACGTTTGTAACACGAGACATCGAGATGAAACTTACATTTAAATGTTATAAATCCTTTATGTTAACTCGTAGGTCTGCTTGTCAGTCGCAAAAACTTTGGATCGATTTTAAACCACTTCCAGGTATCCTATCGAGCTGAAATTTTGAAGGCAGACTCGTGGCGACAATAAAAATGATCTATCAAAATTTCACATCGATCGAATGTATGGTAATTAAAGTAATTAATTTTTAGATTATCTCTATGTATCTTTAAGTAGCATGTAAATGTTTATGCTAGTCTGTCGCGCGGTGCGTATTATATTGAACATACTTTTAGTTATGTCTCATATATATATATAAAGGATTTATAGTCAAAAACGTTTTTATTTTACGAAGGGGGGTGGGGGGTAGTACTCTAGAAGATCAGGTTACAAAACAATGTGTCAGATAGCAACACATGGGAAAACATTAACAGCCCGAAACTTCAACAAATAATGCAAGATGGAAGCAGAAAACCACTTTAAAATCTGATTTTTTAGAAGTGTCAGCCTTTCGGCACGTTCAGTGACTTGGATTATCTTTATTTCTGGTCTCTACACAATTATCAAAAGACTTTGAGGAATGCTGCCATCATTATTTCAATAACAACTGGGAGGAGCCCAATTTCCTCATGTTGGTGCTGCTACATTTCCTCATGTTGGTGCTGCTACATTTCCTCATGTTGGTGCTGCTACATTTCCTCATGTTGGTGCTGCTACATTTCCTCATGTTGGTGCTGCTACATTTCCTCATGTTGGTGCTGCTACATTTCCTCATGTTGGTGCTGCTACATTTCCTCATGTTGGTGCTGCTACATTTCCTCATGTTGGTGCTGCTACATTTCCTCATGTTGGTGCTGCTACATTTCCTCATGTTGGTGCTGCTACATTTCCTCATGTTGGTGCTGCTACATTTCCTCATGTTGGTGCTGCTACATTTCCTCATGTTGGTGCTGCTACATTTCCTCATGTTGGTGCTGCTACATTTCCTCATGTTGGTGCTGCTACATTTCCTCATGTTGGTGCTGCTACATTTCCTCATGTTGGTGCTGCTACATTTCCTCATGTTGGTGCTGCTACATTTCCTCATGTTGGTGCTGCTACATTTCCTCATGTTGGTGCTGCTACATTTCCTCATGTTGGTGCTGCTACATTTCCTCATGTTGGTGCTGCTACATTTCCTCATGTTGGTGCTGCTACATTTCCTCATGTTGGTGCTGCTACATTTCCTCATGTTGGTGCTGCTACATTTCCTCATGTTGGTGCTGCTACATTTCCTCATGTTAGTGCTGCTACATTTCCTCATGTTGGTGCTGCTACATTTCCTCATGTTGGTGCTGCTACATTTCCTCATGTTGGTGCTGCTACATTTCCTCATGTTGGTGCTGCTACATTTCCTCATGTTGGTGCTGCTACATTTCCTCATGTTGGTGCTGCTACATTTCCTCATGTTGGTGCTGCTACATTTCCTCATGTTGGTGCTGCTACATTTCCTCATGTTGGTGCTGCTACAATCCATGAGGAAACGCGTCTCGAACTTCCCCAAAACTTTTTTTCGTGACTCGAAAAAACACTTTGTTAAAGAGATTATCAGATCTTCGCGGGATTAAGAGTGAGATTATTATGTTTCAGTATCTGTTTAATTTTATCCTCGGTGATGTGGTCGTTAAACTACAATTGGAGCGCGTGATTTGTAAGCATATTGTTGATAGAGAAGCACGGTGACGGAAAAATGTAACGCTCATCATTTTTTGAACAAATGGTTTAGCTGATTAGTTTATGTGATGCTTGTATGAACATATGTATGTATGTATGTATGCACCATATGGAGCCAACGTACCAAAGGTTTATATTAATCTATTTTAAAATAGATCCCATCGAGGGTACTGCTAGCGTATAGAATGCCAATGTCTGCAGTGTCCGAAATCCCCCATGATGAGCACTGTTGGAATGTTCAGAGACAGGACATAAGCAATGCTTCCTTTCAGCTGCGCGGGTGCGCGGTTACACATATTTCTGACCGACGCCGGGATGCAGTTTAGAATTACCGCGCCGCAATTTTGAGAAGGAAAATAAATTAGTTGTTTGTGGTGTGTACAATTTGTTGTGCAAGTTTTCACGCAGGTTTTTTTTTAATCTTGCAAACGGACCAACGAACCTTAGAGGGAAAATGAGACATAATACTTTATTGAAATTTTCCAGATGTGTTTAGAGAGGTGATTTCACTTCATATGTTTTCTTATCGCAAAATCTTCAATTCGTCATATTGTCAAAGACGGACGTCACACATAAACAACAAACGGCAAATATTGATGATGAGTTACTTTGACACGTGACTGAGGTTAAGAGATGAAACAAGAGACCGAACTCAGCACTCACGGGTCTGGCTGTTTGAAATCACCAGCAATACTGTCCTTGACCTTCTCTTTCATGGCGGAGATCGTGGCCTTGAGGAGTTCACCGTCGCCGGCCTCGTTTTTGCCATAGTAACGGTCGAGGCTGGCAGGGTCGATGATCCAGTCCGGATAACCCAAAAAAAAGTGCATGGCCTTGACCTTGTCCTTCAACTTGATTCTTTCGGTCACCTCGACCCAGTTCGCTCTGTCGAGTGCTTTTAGTACCTCTTCTTTGATATGTTCAGCCACCATTTTAATCTGAAGAAGGCATAACGTCAAATACTTCTGTTTGTTGATTAATTAATATACTTATCTTTCATATTATAAACACAACAGATATCCCTATTTTCGATATACAATTATTCAACTTCGGCGTACTATATAAGAAAGGGGGTTAGCATTCCCCTCCCTTGTTTACGAGTTCAAAGAGTTACCCACCTTGGCTTTGTTGGCGTGATTGAAGACAGTCTCCACGTAAGCGGCCACGGCGGTCCCACCAAAGAGTGTCAGTGTTTTCATTGAGCACAATTCATGTCTGGAGCCCGCCATCTCGTTCTCAGGGCGGAACTGCAGGGAAGCTGGCAGGATGTCACTGACAGCGTGCAACAGTCGTAGCATCAAGTAGTTGGCCAGCACACTGAAAAAGAACAACGACAAAAGAATCAAATAAAACAAACCTGTAAAAACAAAGTTTTTGACTATAAATCCCTTATATATGAGACATAACTACCAGTATTGATTATTTTCAAACATTTACAGACTGAATCTGTCTTAACTCAAGTTTGCTTCATAACCCTGGGGGGGGGGTGGGTGGGAGGAGGGGAGGGGTGGGTGGGAGGGGAGAGGGGGAAAAACATTGACAGACTGACACCGAGTGATGTCCCTTGTCTTTAATAAATGGGGGTGGGACGTGAGGGGGTGTCGGCTCGACGGTCGGCGTCAACTCAAACTCACGTGGAATTGGAAGAAAAAAACAAACAAAAAAAAACGTGAATTTAAATTACATACCTCATATAAGGATAAACTAAAAATGCATTAATTTAATTACGGTACGTTCGATCGATCTGAAATTTTGATACGATGCATTGTTAGATCAGACGGGTCCGTGTGCCAAATTTCAGTTCGATTGGATCATGGGAAGTGGGTCATTTTTGACTTCTGTTTTTCCGCCCGCCGAGCCCAAGACAGAGAGAGACGGCCGCGAAGTTAATATAAGGGATTTAATATAAAACAAACCCGTAATAAAACAAACCCGTAAAAACAAAGTTTTTGACTATAAATCCCTTATATATGAGACATAACTAACAGTATTGATTATTTTCAAACATTTACAGACTGAATCTGTCTTAACTCAACTTTGCATCATAACCCTAGGGGGGAGGGGTGGGTGGGAGGGGGAGAGGGGTAAAAGTCTGGTCACCGATTCGCTTGACCGAGCTCAGAGCGACACGTCGTTTCGTTGGGTCGCCTCAATGCTCAAACTTTCACGTGGCAAAAAAACAATAACAAATCGTGATTTTAAATTACATATTTCATATAAGGATAAACTAAAAATGCATTAATTTAATTACGGTACGTTCGATCGATCTGAAATTTTGATACGATGCATTGTTAGGTAAGACGGGTCAGTGTGCCAAATTTCAGTTCGATCGGATCATTGGAAGTGGGTCATTTTTGACTTCTGTTTTTCCGCCCGCCGAGCCCATGAGATGATGAGAGAGAGACAGAGAGAGACGGCGGTGAAGTTAATATAAGGGATTTAATAAAATAAACCCGTAAAAAACAAAGTTTTTGACTATAAATCCCTTATATATGAGACATAACTAACAGTATTGATTATTTTCAAACATTTACAGACTGAATCTGTCTTAACACAAGTTTGCTTCATAACCCTAGGGGGGAGGGGTGGGGGGAGGGGTGGGGGGAGGGGTGTGTGGGAGGGGGAGAGGGGAAAAGTCTGGTCACCGATTCGCTTGACCGAGCTCAGAGTGACACGTAAAATGTAAACAAAAGCGCACCGTCGTTTCGTTGGGTCGCCTCAATGCTCAAACTTTCACGTGGCAAAAAAACAATAACAAATCGTGATTTTAAATTACATACCTCATATAAGGATAAACTAAAAATGCATTAATTTAATTACGGTACGTTCGATCGATCTGAAATTTTGATACGATGCATTGTTAGGTAAGACGGGTCCGTGTGCCAAATTTCAGTTCGATCGGATCATTGGAAGTGGGTCATTTTCGACTTTTGTTTTTCCGCCCGCCGAGCCCATGAGATGATGACAGACAGAGAGACAGAGAGAGAGAGAGAGACGCCGGTGAAGTTAATATAAGGGATTTAAAAAAAAGTTTTTGACTATAAATCCCTTATATATGAGACATAACTAACAGTATTGATTATTTTCAAACATTTACAGACTGAATCTGTCTTAACTCAACTTTGCTTCATAACCCTGAGGTGTGGGTGGGAGGGGGGAGGGGGAGAGGGGAAAAAACATTGACAGACTGACACCGAGTGATGTCCCTTGTCTTTAATAAATGGGGGTGGGACGTGAGGGGGTGTCGGCTCGACGGTCGGCGTCAACACGACGGTCGTCGTCAACTCAAACTCACGTGGAATTGGAAGAAAACAAACAAAAAAAAACCGTGAATTTAAATTACATACCTCATATAAGGATAAACTAAAAATGCATTAATTTAATTACGGTACGTTCGATCGATCTGAAATTTTGATACGATGCATTGTTAGGTCAGACGGGTCCGTGTGCCAAATTTCAGTTCGATCGGATCATGGGAAGTGGGTCATTTTCGACTTCTGTTTTTCCGCCCGCCCGCCGAGCCCAAGACAGAGAGAGAGAGACGGCCGCGAAGTTAATATAAGGGATTTAAAAAACAAACCCGTAATAAAACAAACCCGTAAAAACAAAGTTTTTGACTATAAATCCCTTATATTTGAGACATAACTAACAGTATTGATTATTTTCAAACATTTACAGACTGACACCGAGTGATGTCCCTTGTCTTTAATCAATGGGGGTGGGATGCGAGGGGGTGTCGGCACGACGGTCGGCGTCAACACGACGGTCGGCGTCAACTCAAACTCACGTGGAACTGGGCAGAAAAAAAACAATAACAAACAGTGAATTTTGAATTACATACCTCATATAAGGATAAACTAAAAATGCTCTAATTTAATTACGGTACGTGCGATCGATCTGAAATTTTGATACAATGCATTGTTAGGTTAGACGGGTCCGTGTTCCAAATTTCAGTTCGATCGGATCATGGGAAGTGGGTCATTTTTGACTTCTGTTTTTCCGCCCGCCCGCTGAGCCCAAGACAGAGAGAGAGAGAGAGAGAGAGAGACGCCGGTGAAGTTAATATAAGGGATTTAAAAACAAAGTTTGTGACTATCAATCCCTTATATATGAGACATAACTAACAGTAGTGATTATTTTTAAACATTTACAGACTGACACTGAGTGATGTCCCTTGTCTTTAATAAATGGGGGTGGGATGTGAGGGGGTGTCGGACGACGGTCGTCGTCAACACGACGGTCGGCGTCAACTCAAACTCACGTGGAACTGGAATTTTAAAAAAAATAACAAACAGTGAATTTTGAATTACATACCTCATATAAGGATAAACTAAAAATGCATTAATTTAATTACGGTACGTTCGATCGATCTGAAATTTTGATACGATGCATTGTTAGGTTCGACGGGTCCGTGTGCCAAATTTCAGTTTGATCGGATCATGGGAAATGGGTCATTTTTGACTTCTGTTTTTCCGCCCGCCGAGCCCAAGACAGACAGACAGAGAGAGAGAGAGAGAGAGAGAGAGAGAGAGAGAGAGAGAGAGAGAGAGAGAGAGAGAGAGAGAGAGAGAGAGAGAGAGAGAGAGAGAGAGAGAGAGAGAGAGAGAGAGACGCCGGTGAAGTTAATATAAGGGATTTAAAAAACAAACCCGTAAAAACAAAGTTTTTGACTTTAAATCCCTTATATATGAGACATAACTAACAGTATTGATTATTTTCAAACATTTACAGACTGACACCGAGTGATGTCCCTTGTCTTTAATAAATGGGGGTGGGATGTGAGGGGGTGTCGGCACGACGGTCGTCGTCAACACGACGGTCGGCGTCAACTCAAACTCACGTGAAACTGGCAGAAAAAAAACAATAACAAACAGTGAATTTTGAATTACATACCTCATATAAGGATAAACTAAAAATGCATTAATTTAATTACGGTACGTTCGATCGATCTGAAATTTTGATACGATGCATTGTTAGGTCAGACGGGTCCGTGTGCCAAATTTCAGTTTGATCGGATTATGGGAAGTGGGTCATTTTTGACTTCTGTTTTTCCGCCCGCCGAGCCCAAGACAGAGAGAGAGAGACGGCCGCGAAGTTAATATAAGGGATTTAATAAAACAAACCCGTAAAAACAAAGTTTTTGACTATAAATCCCTTATATATGAGACATAACTAACAGTATTGATAATTTCAAACACGACAAACATACAGACTGAATCTGTCTTAACTCAATCTGTCTTTGCTTCATAACCCTGGGAGAGGGGAAAAGTCTGGTCACCGATTTGCTTGACCGAGCTCAGCGTGACACGTAAAATGTAAACAAAAGCACCCCGGATCTTCGATGGGTCGCCTCAAAGCGTCAACTCAAACTTTCACGTGGCAAAAAACAATAACAAACCGTAAATTTTAATTACATACGTTATATAAGGAAAAACTAAAAATGCATTAATTTAATTACGGTACAATCGATCGATCTGAAATTTTAATACGATGCATTGTTAGGTGAGACGGGTTCGTGTGCTAAATTTCAGCTCGATCGGATCTATGGAAGTGGGTCATTTTCGACTATTGTTTTTCCGCCCGCCCATCCCATGAGACGGCCGCGAAGTTAATATAAGGGATTTAAAAATAAAATGAGTCTTTCTTTTCATATTGTGTGTACATTTAACTTTGTTTTTTCCACTCACACATCAGATACAGACACACACATGTAATGAACAAGGGCAGACCTACAATTTAACTCAAACACACACACACACACAAACTTACACTTAGAAAAACACACGTGATGAGTGAAAGATATTTTCTAGTTTTTGTAATAATAAGAGAGCTTTCCACAGATAGACACATGGACTTGTATAACAAACCATAGGCCACAGATAGACACACTAACTTGTATAACAAACGATAGGCCACAGATAGACACACGGACTTGTATAACAAACCATAGGCCACAGATAGACATACTAACTTGTATAACAAACCATAGGCCACAGATAGACACACGGACTTGTATAGCAAACCATAGGCCACAGATAGACACACTGACTTGTATAACAAACCATAGGTCACAGATAGACACACTAACTTGTATAACAAACCATAGGTCACAGATAGACACATGGACTTGTATAACAAACCATAGGCCACAGATAGACACACTAACTTGTATAACAAACTATAGGCCACAGATAGACACATGGACTTGTATAACAAACCATAGGTCACAGATAGACACACTAACTTGTATAACAAACTATAGGCCACAGATAGACACACAGACTTGTATAACAAACCATAGGTCACAGATATACACATGGACTTGTATAACAAACCATAGGTCACAGATAGACACACTAACTTGTATAACAAACTATAGGCCACAGATAGACACACAGACTTGTATAACAAACCATAGGCCACAGATAGACACACGGACTTGTATAACAAACCATAGGTCACAGGTAGACACACTAACTTGTATAACAAACCATAGGTCACAGATAGACACACTAACTTGTATAACAAACCATAGGCCACAGATAGACACACTGACTTGTATAACAAACCATAGGTCACAGATAGACACACTAACTTGTATAACAAACCATAGGTCACAGATAGACACACTAACTTGTATAACAAACCATAGGTCACAGATAGACACATGGACTTGTATAACAAACCATAGGCCACAGATAGACACACGGACTTGTATAACAAACCATAGGCCACAGATAGACACATGGACTTGTATAACAAACCATATGTCACAGATAGACACACTAACTTGTATAACAAACTATAGGCCACAGATAGACACACAGACTTGTATAACAAACCATAGGTCACAGATAGACACACTAACTTGTATAACAAACCATAGGCCACAGATAGACACACTGACTTGTATAACAAACTATAGGTCACAGATAGACACATGGACTTGTATAACAAACCATAAGCCACAGATAGACACATGGACTTGTATAACAAACCATATGTCACAGATAGACACACTAACTTGTATAACAAATATATAGGCCACAGATAGATACACATACTTGTATAACAAACTATAGGCCACAGATAGACACACGGACTTGTATAACAAACCATAGGTCACAGATAGACACACTAACTTGTATAACAAACCATAGGCCACAGATAGACACACTGACTTGTATAACAAACCATAGGCCACAGATAGACACATGAACTTTTATAACAAACCATAGGCCACAGATAGACACACTAACTTGTATAACAAACTATAGGCCACAGATAGACACATGGACTTGTATAACAAACCATAGACCACAGATAGACACACGGACTTGTATAACAAACCATAGGTCACAGATAGCCACACGGACTTGTATAACAAACCATAGGTCACAGATAGACACACGGACTTGTATAACAAACCATAGGTCACAGATAGCCACACGGACTTGTATAACAAACCATCAGCCTATTCACGTCTCTAACTTACTCTATGCCGTATATCTCCAGAAGATCGTCTAACGCGGTGAAGTACGTCACACAAGGGACCACAACGGTCAAGTCGTCCGGTGGGTCAGCGCCGCCCAAGATCTCCTTTAGGTACGCTCGGAGGTCAAGCTGAGAACAGGGAGGTAGCTCAGTGCCCGGTGCTGGCAAAGATGACGTCACTGTGCCAGGGGCTTTTTGTGGTTGGTGTTAAGTTAGTGTATAGTTGAATACATGTATGTGGTTGTTGTTAGTGTTGAGTTAGTTCAAGCTATTTGTGTTGTGTTTTTATTGTTTTTTAAAGGATCGGTTGGTTATTGATGAAGTGAAGGATGTGGTCTGTTGGACTTACTCGTTTTGTTATAGGTAGTTGCTTGTAAAGGTGGCAGGCTTGTTAAAGATAGTGGACATAGGAGGACATAAGTGGACATAGGTGGACAAAGGTGGACATAGGTGGACATAGGTGCTCTACTCAATGTCACTCACCCAAGAACCCAATTTCTCCTGAAAGTCTCTCATTGACATCAGATAACTAGAGGGAAATGCAAGCGGTATTCCTTTACAGACATTGAATGCCTGGATGAACAAAAGTAAAACATTTTATTGATCATTTTATCCACAAATCGGCTTCCAACAACGAAACATGTGATTTATCCATTTATCCGTTTATCCATGTTTCTCATTCATTGATCCTGATTGGCACGACTTCCACTCCGATGAAAGCCAAGTTTATGACCTATTTACTCACAGAAAATAAAAAAGAAAATTTACTTTCTACACTACAGTCTATAACAACGGTGGCCAACATGCGGCTCTTCTGTGTTCACATTGCGGCTCCCGAACAATTTGTGAATTTAGAACTTTGAAATATGTAATATTTTAAATAAAATGAAAGTTAACAAAAATTGACCGAAACAAGGGATTGAACAAAAATTAAGTTTGATTTAAATTTTAAAAATTGAAGAAAGAGATTGGTTTCTGGTTGGTTGGTGATGTAAACTATTAAATTTTTGGTTCAGGTTTTGGTAGAATCCGCATTTTGAGGTATTGACCATTACATTAAATATGGGAATAAGTTGCAGGAAAAGAAACTATAATGAATAAAAAAGAAGTTTTCTACCAGAACGGGAAGAAGACTTTGTATTAATTGATAAAGACCATTAGCTTGATCTGTCAAACATCGCTACCATTAGCTTGATCTGTCAAACACCGCTACCATTAGCTTGATCTGTCAAACACCGCTACCATTAGCTTGATCTGTCAAACACCGCTACCATTAGCTTGATCTGTCAAACACCGCTACCATTAGCTTGATCTGTCAAACACCGCTACCATTAGCTTGATCTGTCAAACACCGCTACCATTAACTTGATCTGTCAAACACCGCTAGCAAATTACAAATCTAGAAGTGACACTATCAAAAAGTCATAAAGAGTTTCCATTGCAGTATCAACTGCAATCTGAATTAAGAAAAGGCAAACTTACTGAATTGAAGTCTGGAATGTGTCAGCAGAAGATATAATTTTCAGCTTTCAGCAAAGAATATGTCACTTTAACTGAGGCAAGTTATGCTATCGCTTAGAATATTGATCGTGCTAAACAATTTTGTGCTGATTGGGGGCTTTATTAAAGAAGAATATTGAGAATTAATTTCTATATTAGATCCAAATAATTCCAGACTTTGGCTACTGATAACACAAAATTTAATGAATCTTTGTGCTCCAAAATAAAGTTCATAAAGCAAAACATCGAGAAGTAACTAGTAACCAGCATCTGGCAGAATTTCTTCGCACCCCAACTACTGGATACCAACCAGATTTAAAGAAACTTGTTAGTTCAAAGGCTTCTCAGCAGAATCATAACAATTAATGTTATCTTTATTATGAATCTAGTGGCAGTGTGTTTCTATTTATACATTTTACATATTTAAATATTTCTTAGCTATGTAACTAAAATTTCTTCAACATACGGTTAGGGTGTAAGCAACTGAAATATTTAAATCATTACATTCGAATGAAAACATATTTTAATAAACATACGTCACTAAAACAATTGTTCATTGCGATTGGAGTTGTCAACCATATTGCTTCCATGCGGCTCTCAACAATTTTAAAAAATTATTAAAATGGCTCTCAGTTACTACAGGTCTGGCCACGCCTGGTCTAGTGGCTCTCAGTTACTACAGGTCTGGCCACGCCTGGTCTAGTGGCTCTCAGTTACTACAGGTCTGGCCACTCCTGGTCTAGTGGCTCTCAGTTACTACAGGTCTGGCCACTCCTGGTCTAGTGGCTCTCAGTTACTACAGGTCTGGCCACTCCTGGTCTAGTGGCTCTCAGTTACTACAGGTCTGGCCACTCCTGGTCTAGTGGCTCTCAGTTACTACAGGTCTGGCCACGCCTGGTCTAGTGGCTCTCAGTTACTACAGGTCTGGCCACTCCTGGTCTAGTGGCTCTCAGTTACTACAGGTCTGGCCACTCCTGGTCTAGTGGCTCTCAGTTACTACAGGTCTGGCCACCCCTGGTCTAGTGGCTCTCAGTTACTACAGGTCTGGCCACCCCTGGTCTAGTGGCTCTCAGTTACTACAGGTCTGGCCACCCCTGGTCTAGTGGCTCTCAGTTACTACAGGTCTGGCCACCCCTGGTCTAGTGGCTCTCAGTTATTACAGGTTTGGCCACCCCTGGTCTAGTGGCTCTCAGTTACTACAGGTCTGGCCACCCCTGGTCTAGTGGCTCTCAGTTACTACAGGTCTGGCCACCCCTGGTCTAGTGGCTCTCAGTTACTACAGGTCTGGCCACCCCTGGTCTAGTGGCTCTCAGTTACTACAGGTCTGGCCACCCCTGGTCTAGTGGCTCTCAGTTACTACAGGTCTGGCCACCCCTGGTCTAGTGGCTCTCAGTTACTACAGGTCTGGCCACCCCTGGTCTAGTGGCTCTCAGTTACTACAGGTCTGGCCACCCCTGGTCTAGTGGCTCTCAGTTACTACAGGTCTGGCCACCCCTGGTCTAGTGGCTCTCAGTTACTACAGGTCTGGCCACCCCTGGTCTAGTGGCTCTCAGTTACTACAGGTCTGTCCACCCCTGGTCTAGTGGCTCTCAGTTACTACAGGTCTGGCCACCCCTGGTCTAGTGGCTCTCAGTTACTACAGGTCTGGCCACCCCTGGTCTAGTGGCTCTCAGTTACTACAGGTCTGTCCACCCCTGGTCTAGTGGCTCTCAGTTACTACAGGTCTGGCCACCCCTGGTCTAGTGGCTCTCAGTTACTACAGGTCTGGCCACCCCTGGTCTAGTGGCTCTCAATTACTACAGGTCTGACCACCCCTGGTCTAGTGGCTCTCAGTTACTACAGGTCTTGCCACACCTGATCTAGTGGCTCTCAGTTACTACAGGTCTGGCCACCCCTGGTCTAGTGGCTCTCAGTTACTACAGGTCTGGCCACCCCTGGTCAATAACAATATTTTTTTTTAAAAGGGGGGGGGGTGATTTTTATGCGATTGGTTTAAATCTCTTTTATGCCTGTATAAACCATTTAATACACAGGCAAAGATTGTGTATATGACATTGTTGAGATAAAGCGAACGGCAATATTGCCTGTTGTTGGTTTAATTTTAGTTGTTTTTTTTATAAACAAAATAACTGTATCACTATAAAATTAAATTTTAACAACACTAATGTTATTGAAATGTATATGAATCTTTAACAATTAAATATAATTGATTTAAATATATGTAATTAACAGCAATGTAATAACAGATATACATGTTTTAACAAGACTCGGTCCAAATGTTCAACAACTGGAAGTATTCCATCGCCATTCTTGACAACGCACAAATATCCACCTGGCGCCTACCTGCACCTCCTCTCGTGTCAAGTTGACCACTTGGCCGACCTTCATCTTCACGTCCTCCGGGTCACCGCTAAGATGGACGACAGAGTTGATCAGACGTTCGATGTGTTTTTCGCTGGCCGAATTCAACATGGCGTCAAACTCGGACTTTGTCTCTCTCGTCAGCTATAGGGACATTGTTGTTTTATTTTAGAGCCAAATCGATAAATATCGATATATGTTTAATTGTGATAGATTTAGTATTAAATGATTTTTTTTTAAATAAACTGTTGTGCTTTTAAAATCATTTTTCATCCCAGGGGCATGCATGGCTTAGATTGGGGGTGGGTGGGGGAACAACTACAATCAAACAGTGTCTAGATCAGTGCTTCTCAAAGTGGTGGCCCGCGGAAAGGTGCCGTCCGTGGGCCATCCGCTGCCGGTCCGCAGAAGTTATCAAGAAAGGGCAGAAAAATATAATTATTATCCTCCATTTGCAACCATCAATACTAACCCTATAGAATATGTGAATTTTTCGGCAATAAGCACATACATTGTAACATATACAATAAAATAAATACATTTCGCTACTATTTCAGTACAAGAAAAATAGTTCACCGGTCCCTGTTGAAATGGAAACAATTCCTGCCGGTCCGCTATACTAAAAGGTTTGAGAAGCACTGGTCTAGATGACTACTGACGTCAGCGACACGGTTTGATTTGAAATATTCAAAGAATATTTAACTTGAAAAACGCCGAGAGATTACATGAAAACTGAACACACCACACTGAGAGTTTGTGGACACACCGCACTGAGAGTTTGTGGACACACCGCACTGAGAGTTTGTGGACACACCACACTGAGAGTTTGTGGACACACCACACTGAGAGTTTGTGGACAAACCACACTGAGAGTTTGTGGACACACCACATTTAGAGTTTGTGGACAAACCACACTGAGAGTTTGTGGACAAACCACACTGAGAGTTTGTGGACAAACCACACTGAGAGTTTGTGAACAAACCAAACTGAGAGTTTGTGGACAAACCACACTGAGAGTTTGTGGACAAACCACACTGAGAGTTTGTGGACAAACCACACTGAGAGTTTGTGGACAAACCACACTGAGAGTTTGTGGACAAACCACACTGAGAGTTTGTGGACAAACCACACTGAGAGTTTGTGGACAAACCACACTGAGAGTTTGTGGACAAACCACATTGAGAGTTTGTGGACAAACCACACTGAGAGTTTGTGGACAAACCACACTGAGAGTTTGTGAACAAACCACACTGAGATTTTGTGGACAAACCACACTGAGAGTTTGTGGACACACCACACTGAGAGTTTGTAGACACACCACACTGAGAGTTTGTGGACAAACCACACTGAGAGTTTGGCTAAAGCATTCCTAACATCTTCATCTTTGTCGCCATTTGAGAATTTACTGATGTTCATTTAAATGGAATAGCCCTGGACAAGAGTTCAATCTAACCTATATACTGAGATGACCAGTGACTTACAACGACACATGAATGTGGCTAGCCTGATATGATCAATGACTTACAACGACACATGACTTTGGGTAGCCTGATATGATCAATGACTTACAACGACACATGACTTTGGGTAGCCTGATATGACCGATGACTTACAACGACACATGACTTTGGGTAGCCTGATATGATCAATGACTTACAACGACACATGACTTTGGGTATCCACTTGTTGGCAAACACCATTTCCTCATCACTGTGACCTTGAACAACGACCACACCGACATCCGGTGCATCCTCAACAGCGCCGTCTGCAGGTCCCACGTGACTGGATCAAACGGCGTGACGCCCGTGCTGGACAGTGTCCAAGATCCGAGTTCACTGATGAGCTGTGGATGTAAAGCAGGGGAGGAAGTCGAGATTGGAGGCTGGACATGAATAATTTGGTGTATAAGTCTAGATATCAGGTCAAGCAGTCTTAAGTTAGCACGTGACATTTGTGTCTTGGTCTTTTGTCAGAAAATAAAAGGATTTGAAACATTAACATTGGGAAAAATAAATGATAGTAGTTATATAATTGCGAAAGTGTAATGGTAGAGAATTCGATTGTTTGGGGGCACAAAAAGAGTAAGACCTATCGCCAAAAGTTTTTTTATTTGTGTCTTAGGAACAGAGGGAATACGCAGAAGAGAGTAGCTGATGAGTGGGTGAGTAGACAGAGAGAAGTTCAGTAATATAGGAAGAGCATGAGTCAGAAAAGAAAGTTGTAACAGAGAACAGACAGTTTCTCAGTAAGAGAATGCTGTTTTACCTTTAAAATCTCTGACGTCATTGTTTTCTCTATATTTTCCTCGTCCGTACATAGTCTGTAATAATTTTTCAGCTTATCGAAGGCGCTGGATTTCTTTCCAAACAAATGTGTTTTATTGGATGAAAAGATCTAGGAATAGACAACAACAAAAAACTCAACACAAATCTTTTCATCGGCTCAGGCGTTTTAATCGGTAAGATCATGTCCAGGCGAATAATGTGACGTTTTCATTATTGACCTTCGGTCCCGTGAAACAGTGCCAGACTTTGCTTTGGTCCCGTGAAACAGTGCCAGACTTTGCTTTGGTCCCGTGAAACAGTGCCAGACTTTGCTTTGGTCCCGTGAAACAGTGCCAGACTTTGCTTTGGTCCCGTGAAACAGTGCCAGACTTTGCTTTGGTCCCGTGAAACAGTGCCAGACTTTGCTTTGGTCCCGTGAAACAGTGCCAGACTTTGCTTTGGTCCCGTGAAACAGTGCCAGACTTTGTCAAACTGCAGTCTCCGCTGCTGTAATTATGGCCCTCGTGTGTTGAATCGATTGTTTGAATCGATTGTTTGAATCCATTGTTTGAATCGATTGTTTGAATCGATTGTTTGAATCGATTGTTAATGCGTGATTTGTTTATTTGTGAAATAAAGCGATACTTTCAAAGTCACCTCTTGAACTATGCGCATGTGTTACACATGTGTAAGTCTGCGAGCAGGGTTTCTTTGAAAGCCGGACAAATGTGTAGTTTTAAATATATTTTTGTTAGTCTTTATCTTAGTGCTCATATCTTTAGGAATGTTTAGTACGCGCTCTACTTTTTTAACTGTCAAATCTGTTTCGTTTTAAATCCACCTCTCCATTTACAAAGGTTTGACTTCCTGTCCCAGTACGGCTTCACTGGTTACCTTCAACAGATCCCTGAAAGTCTCAGTACAGCTCCGGAGCTTACCTTCAACAGATCCTTGGAATAGTTATCGATTGAGTCCCGTATGAAGACAGAATCTCCCTTGATGATGTTCTCGGCGTCATAGTTGCCACAAGAAAACTGATACATGTCGTCACACGGGTTCACGGAGAAATCCATTTTCTCCAGTATCTTGACGCCAGTCTCCACACACTCAGTGGTCGTGCAAACCTGCGGGGAGTTCAAGTACAGACTACTCTACAAGGAAGCCAATTTTGTTCCCTTATATAAAAGCGTAGCATTATTTTGACAACTGTGTGGATTTTTGTTTTCGTGGAAGAGGAAAACAACACCCAAAATGCTGACCTTGACCCTAATACTGTGTCTGTTTTTTGTTTGTTTGTTGTAGTTGTTTTGGGGGGGATGGGGGATAATTTAAATATTTCTAAAGATATCAAATAGTAGATATTTTTTAATAACTTTTGGGTACCTAATTATATATTACTAATTATATTTTAAAGAACCATTGAAATAATGTAACGGACTTAATTTGACTACGACCTCAAGGTCATCAAATGATTATGTAACCACTATGACTTTCCGTTTTTTTCCCTCATGAGTTTCACTTATTTATAATATTTAATTCACATCAAAACTGTGATCCCATAAATATTCCTCTTCGATGCAACATACAATATATAATTAATCAAAGTGTACCTGTCTTGATTTAGCCTTGAGTGGGGAAGGCGTTTCTCGCGGGACATTGGTGTGGTCCGTTTTTGCTGTCTCAGAAAACGCCGAGAGATACAAGATTGTCCCGAACAGTGCGACGACCACGCACGTAGAAATAACAGCCACATACGTCAGCGGCCATTTCCTCCTGGTTAACAAACCACTTTCCATCACCAGGGACAAGTTATACAAACTTTTTGGCGCTAATCTTTACACTGAATCTTTCAAAGTTTTGAGCGTTTGAAATTAATTGGAAGTCTCTTATCACTAATCACTTGAGGTTTATGTTGTCTACCGTAGTCATTACTTAGCTATCGGACAATTGTCCTGTACTTGTGGTGTTGTTGGATTAAAATTTGATGGATGGCGTCTCACATTATTACCCTCATAGACCATTAAAGATAAACATTTAATGAATATGATTATTGATATTTTTTGTAAAATTATGACATGAAATCTCATGAATAGAAATTTGAGCGAGGTGTTTGTTGTTCTATTTCGTAATTCCGCCGATGACGCACCATCGTTTTAAGCGCTCATGATAAAATATAATTCGGAAAATCCCGGAAATAAATCCTTTCTAATTTTGATTTGCATGTTGATAATTATCTTTAATTTTCGTTGTACTTTTTAACGCAATTTCCCTGGGGAATTCTGTTTATAGATTCGAAATGTCTGGCCAGTATGTTCGAGTTTTGAACAGCAACTCCTCCTGAACCATATCAGCTAGAGAGTTCGGATCTTTGCAAATATGCTAAGGAGGTCCCAAGGATGCGCACGGGCCAAAAAAAATACCGAAAAGATTTACTGGATTCCTTGGAAAATACAAGAAACCAGAAAAATCTCTTGCCAACCAAAACATATATCGGGTTGAAACAAACGCCAAACTTTAGCTAATAATATTTAGAACAATGTTGCAAAAGGAATTTATGAAGAAAAAAGACTGTTTCCATGCGACTCCCTGTAATTTTAGCAGCAATTTGTAGGTAGCAATTGTTTTGTTTAGTTTCAAAATTATTGGTTTTAAATTAATTTTAATGTAATCCAGAATGATAGTTAATGGGTTTTCCCGCTTTGTGAATGCTTATGTTAGATTGTTGCGCGGTGCGCATTATATTGAAACATTCTTGGTGTGATGTAGCGTGAGGTGATATGAGGTCATATTGTGTTTTGTTTCAGAATTACTTATTTGAATTAACTTTTAATGTAATCTAGAATGATTTCCCTTGAATAAAAAATCGGAAATTCTATTTGGAAATAGCGTTTAAATACTCATTCGGGTTTTTATTACGTGTTTCTTTACTGGAGAATATTCGAAACTGACAAGAATAACACCATTAGTTAAATCATTAAACCTTGAAACACTAGAGGATAGAAGAACCAAGAGCAAAGTAGTAATCATACATAAAGCAATTAATTCTAATTTAGAAACACAACACAAAGATAACTTAATACAACCCTCAGATAGACATAAGGATAAAAACACCTTTCTTATTCCGTATGCAAGAACAAACACATACAACTTTTCCTTCTTCCCGTCCGGAATTCGGGCGTGGAATGGGTTGCCTGAAGAATCCAGGAAAACCAACACTTTATCAACATTTAAATCTCTAATAAAAATGCAGGACTAAACACAAACCATTGATAAGCGTAGGACGCAATAAACTTCTGTATAGAAGAAGCGTCTGTAAACAGATAAGATAAGATAAGATAGAAAGTTTCTATATTTCTTCGGTTTTGTGGTGAAATCTTTCGCCTCCGTGTTAGCCGTTCATAAAGACCAGCTAAAGAGTAAATTTCCAAAGCCATGTGATCCACGTGCCTATTACAATTTATAGACGCTCCTTATAATATTATTGCGCCCTACACTTATCTATGGTAAATGTATAGTCTTTCATTTTATGCTGACAGTAGCTACCGGGGGATCATAGTCAGTGTCCACCAAGAGACGAATCTACGCAGTCAGCAAAACAAATGACCAACAATTGTGTTTGACACACGTATTCTTCTACCCACAATTAATAAAAAAAATAACATAATTAGTTTATAAATAGGCTAAAACCGAAAATAATAATTATAACGTGATAATTCAATCGTCCAACTGTTTATGAGATGTCAGAATTATTCCAGAGTCCTGCAGCCGTGTTTCTGTGACGTCAGACGTATCCCAGAGTCCTGCAGCCGTAGTAGAGCTGATGGTTGCGCAGTCTCTCGCAGACCTTTGACAATATTATCTGATCTAAACATCTGCCTCTGATTTGATTTTCGTATATTGACATACACATTTGGGTATATTCTGGAAAGATAAACAAGAAAACAAAACAGTCAGTAGATATTACATGAAACATATTGATCAACAAAGCGATGTTATTAAATCCTTTATATTAACTCGTGGTGTCTGCGGCGGACCTTGCTTGCTTGCTTGCTTGTCGCCAAAACTTTTGATCGATTTTTAACCCACTTGCTCGCAAGATAGCGAGCTGAAATTTTGCAGGCAGTTTCGTACCGATGATAAAAACAATGTATCAAAATTTCAGATCGATCGCATGTACCGTAATTAAATTATTGATTTTTTAGATTATTTTTTTATTCCTATGTATCATGCTATTTTTTGAGATAGAGCGTCGCGGTGCGTATTATATTGAACAACCTTTCTGTCGCGCAATAAGGTGCGTATTTTACTGACAGCTCTTTTTATAAACATATTCCTGATCGGTGCGTATTATATTAAACATGTTTTACGACACAACTTCAATTTTGTATTTCTGGATGGTCTGGCGCTGCGTATTATAATGAACATTCTTTTAGTTACTTCTCGTACATAAAGGATTTATAGTCAAAAACTTGGTTTTTTACGGGTTTTTCTTATTTTATCCATTCTATTATAGATGCTCCTTTTATACAGAAGATTATTACGTCATACGCTTATCCAAGGCTTATGTCTATTCTTGTATTTTTAATAGAGTTTTAAATCTTGCTAGTGTGTTCGTTTTCCTGGTTTGATCAGGTAACCCAGTCCATGCTCGAATTCCAGACAGAAAGAACGAGAATTTGTATGTGTTTGTTCTTGCATACGGAATAAGAACAGTTTTTGTTATCCTTATGTCTATCTGAGAGTTGTATTACAATTTATAAGATTGTCTTTGTGTTGTAGATGAATTTCTAAGTAAAAATTCATTGCCCTCTGTATTGTAACTAGACGAGAGCTGATTTAACAAATCAAAGCGTGTTGCCCCTTTTTTTTTACTGCGGTCATAATAATAATAATAATAATTTGATTTTATCTTATCTGTAACAGACGCTCCTTCAATACAGAAGATTATTTCGTCCTACGCTTATCTATGGTTTTTGTCTAGTCTTGCATACTTATTAGAGTTTTAAATGTTGATAAAGTGTTGGTTTTCCTGGTTTCCTCAGGCAACCCATTCCACGCACGAATTCCGGACGGGAAAAACGAGAATGTGTATGTGTTTGTTCTTGCAGACGGAATAAGAAAGTTGTTTTTATCCTTATGTCTATCTGAGGGTTGTATTAAGTTATCTTTGTGTTGTATTTCTAAATTAGAATTAATTGCTTTATTTATTATTAACTATTATTACTACTTTACTCTTGGTTCTTCTATGCTCTAGTGTTTCAAGGTTCAATGATTTAAAATTTAACTAATGGTGTTATTCTTCTAAGTTTTGAATATTCTCCAGTAAGCCAGTAATGAATCTGGAAGCTTTCTTTTTAATTTGCTCTATTTATCAATGTTTTCTTTGGTGGATGGGTCCCATACAGAAGATGCACATTCTAGTAACAGGTCCCACCAAAGTGAGGTAACAGTTTAGTTTTATATTCTTATTACGTCTGTAAAAATTTCTTTTTATAAAGTCTAAGGTTTTGTTTGATTTTTTTATAACTTCATTTGATAATTTATATAGCACAGTATCCCAGCAAGCAACTGGGATCACAACGCTTTACCTACAAATAGTAACACACAATGCATTAGTGTAAAACAGTCATATCCTAAGTACAAAATATAATGTCATTACGGTTTGAATTAAGTCCAAAAATTGCTGCCAAAATTGTTTTTGTTTGTTAACTGTAGATCTAAATACCTTTATTGGATAAATTCTGAGATTGACACAGTGCTACCAGCATGAAGACACACAACAAATTCAGTGCCAAAGTTATGACGTCATGTTCCATTGTCAACTATAGAATGTAAAAAGAAAAAAGAAAAAAAAGGAAAGAAAGCGTGTTTCACATCACGTCATTTACAATTTATAGATTTATAGCACTAGAATCGTTGATATCAATTTATAGCACTATAATCGTTGATATCAATTTATAGCACTAGAATAGTTGATATCAATTTATAGCACTAGAATCGTTGATATCAATTTATAGCACTAGAATCGTTGATATCAATTTATAGCACTAGAATCATTGATATCAATTTATAGCACTAGAACCGTTGATATCAATTAATAGCACTATAATCGTTGATATCAATTTATAGCACTAGAATAGTTGATATCAATTTATAGCACTAGAATAGTTGATATCAATTTATAGCACTAGAATAGTTGATATCAATTTCTAGCACTAGAATAGTTGATATCAATTAATAGCATTATAATCGTTGATATCAATTTATAGCACTAGAATAGTTGATATCAATTTATAGCACTAGAATCGTTGATATCAATTTATAGCACCAGAATAGTTGATATCAATTTATAGCACTATAATCGTTGATATCAATTTATAGCTCTAGAATCGTTGATATCAATTTATAGCACTAGAATTGTTGATATCAATTTATAGCACTATAATCGTTGATATCAGTTTATAGCACTAGAATAGTTGATATCAATTTATAGCACTAGAATCGTTGATATCAATTTATAGCACTATAATCGTTGATATCAATTTATAGCACTAGAATCGTTGATATCAGTTTATAGCACTATAATCGTTGATATCAATTTATAGCACTAGAATCGTTGATATCAATTTATAGCACTATAATCGTTGATATCAATTTATAGCACTAGAATCGTTGATATCTATTTATAGCACTAGAATAGTTGATATCAATTTATAGCACTAGAATAGTTGATATCAATTTATAGCACTATAATTGTTGATATCAATTTATAGCACTAGAATAGTTGATATCAATTTATAGCACTATAATCGTTGATATCAATTTATAGCACTATAATAGTTGATATCAATTTATAGCACTAGAATAGTTGATATCAATTTATAGCACTAGAATAGTTGATATCAATTTATAGCACTAGAATAGTTGATATCAATTTATAGCACTATAATCGTTGATATCAATTTATAGCACTAGAATAGTTGATATCAATTTATAGCACTATAATCGTTGATATCAATTTATAGCACTAGAATAGTTGATATCAATTTATAGCACTATAATCGTTGATATCAATTTATAGCACTAGAATAGTTGATATCAATTTATAGCACTAGAATCGTCGATATCAATTTATAGCACTAGAATCGTTGATATCAATTTATAGCACTAGAATATTTGATATCAATTTATAGCACTAGAATCGTTGATATCAATTTATAGCACTATAATCTTTGATATCAATTTATAGCACTAGAATAGTTGATATCAATTTATAGCACTAGAATCGTTGATATCAATTTATAGCACTAGAATAGTTGATATCAATTTATAGCACTAGAATAGTTGATATCAATTTATAACACTATAATCGTTGATATCAATTTATGGCACTATAATCGTTGATATCAATTTATAGCACTAGAATAGTTGATATCAATTTATAGCACTAGAATCGTTGATATCAATTTATAGCACTATAATCGTTGATATCAATTTATAGCACTAGAATCGTTGATATCAATAAATAGCACTATAATCGTTGATATCAATTTATAGCACTAGAATAGTTGATATCAATTTATAACACTATAATCGTTGATATCAATTTATAGCACTAGAATCGTTGATATCAATTTATAGCACTAGAATAGTTGATATCAATTTATAGCACTAGAATAGTTTATATCAATTTATAGCTATAGAATCGTTGATATCAATTTATAGCACTAGAATATTTGATATCTAATATATAGCACTATAATCGTTGATATCAATTTATAGCACTAGAATAGTTGATATCAATTTATAGCACTAGAATAGTTGATATCAATTTATAGCACTAGAATCGTTGATATCAATTTATAGCACTAGAATAGTTGATATCAATTTATAGCACTAGAATCGTTGATATCAATTTATAGCACTAGAATAGTTGATATCAATTTATAACACTATAATCGTTGATATCAATTTATAGCACTAGAATAGTTGATATCAATTTATAGCACTAGAATAGTTGATATCAATTTATAGCACTAGAATCGTTGATATCAATTTATAGCACTAGAATAGTTGATATCAATTTATAGCACTAGAATAGTTGATATCAATTTATAGCACTAGAATCGTTGATATCAATTTATAGCACTAGAATGGTTGATATCAATTTATAGCACTATAATCGTTGATATCAATTTATAGCACCAGAATAGTTGATATCAATTTATAGCACTAGAATCGTTGATATCAATTTATAGCACTATAATCGTTGATATCAGTTTATAGCACTAGAATAGTTGATATCAATTTATAGCACTAGAATCGTTAATATTAAATCAAAACATTTTTTTTAATGCATTAGAACTTAAAATTTTTAAAAAATGATGGCGCGATGGTCTAAGTGGTAGCACACTGGGCTATCGATCCGAGGCAGATCTCGAGTCGCGGGTTCGAGTCCAGGTACTGGCAAGGCCCCTGGGGCATTGTGCTGGCCACACATTCCCCTGCTAGTTAGTGGTGGCTAAACACTTGTGAACGCTACATCACGTCATGGACTGGAAATGGGATCATTATTATCATTATATAATAATAATTTCAACAATGTACACCTCCATTTGTTGTTACTCTAGATGTGTATCTGGTGTAGACGTACACAAATATTAACAACTTACAACAATGCAGAGCCTCGTTTTCAAACGAATTGGTTTAATGTGCTCTAGTCACGTGTCCTATCCGAGTCAAGTGCCCTACGACACGCCCACAATCTACTTGTCAGAACCAATATATTACTAATAAATAAAACTAATTTTTACAAGCCGCTTAATGTTTAAGTTCTAAGCTTGTCATTTTTTAAATTAAAAAAATAAGGAAATAAATGTTTACTTAATTCTTCTTTTGCTTTTAACATCAAGCCTGGACATTTCAATAAGGGCCGGCTTTAGGCATAGGCAAACTAGGCGGCCGCCTAGGGCCTCCGATTAGTGGGGGCCTTGCATGGGAATCATTAGGGAAAAATATATATTTAAAGAGCGAACTACGAGTCTACGACAACCTTTACCCGCTTATTATTTTTAAACAGTGCATGTTTGCATTGTAATATTTTTAAATTTAAATTTAAATTCATCTGTCCAGACACATTTTCAGAAGATTGACAAACGTGTAACCTAAATTAGGGATTCATGGCTGTCGACGACAGCACTGGTTTAGGTCTCGCGGAAGCATGCTTGAAAAAGCTTGAAGATATGAATTTATGTTTCCAGGACTGCAGAGGGCAAGGATATGATAATAGAGCGAATATCAAAGACTGCAATCGTGGTGTACAAAAACGTCTACTTGAACTCAATCCAGAATCATTTTAGGTGGATGTCACAGTTTCAATCTAGTTCTTGGAGAATGGGCGAAATCTTCAGTGGTTTCAGCGACACTCTTTGGAGTTTTGCATAAAATTTATGTTTCGTTTTGGTGCTTCAACACATCGATGGAAGATCTTGAAAACTCATGTAAAAAATCTGAGAGTAAAGCCAATTTCCGATACACGCTGGGAATGCAGGCTCGATACTGTTAAAGCTGTTCGTTATCAAACAGCAGCAGTGTACGATGCATTGGTGGAAGTGTCAAAGATCCAAAAGCAAGGACCGAACTTTAGTCATCTAGTACGATTTATTGTTTCAAATGAATATGATCAGCAAATTGATGCAATCGAAAGACAAGCAATTTTTACATTGGACTGGAATGTATAAAAAGTGCAACCGCTTTCATAAAAAATCAAAGAAAATGGATTTGTATCTGCTCAAATTTCGGCCAGAGAATTGGCCCAAGAATTAGAGTTGGAACCAGATGAAATCATATTTCCAACTGCCACACGCTTGAGAAGACAGAAAGTGCACAAACAGTTCGCCTATGAAAGCATAGGGCATAGATGAATCATTGATTCAAAGGAAAAATATCGAGTGGAATTTTTAAATGTTTTTTTTAGATCTAGCAGTTATGTCATTGACTGCACGTTGTGAGCAAATGGAACGTTACTTTGGTCTTTTTGGTTTTCTGCACAACTCAAAAAAAATTGCAGAATTCGACCAAAACGATTTGATGAAATGTTGCATGGATTTGAATATTGATCTCACCGATGCATCTGGTTCAGATATTGATCCGCAGGATTTATCCAGGGAATTGCAAATATTTTTCAACGTTATTCCAGATACAGATTCGTCTTCTCTTAAATCTTTACGTTTTAATTATGATCGTGGTTTGAATACTGCTGTTCCAAATGTCGCTATAGCCCGTCGTATAGCATTGACAATTCCGATTACTGTTGCATCGGGGGAAAGAAGTTTTTCCAAGTTGAAATTACTAAAACAAAAAGACTATTTGAGAACGACTATGACGCAAGAACACCTGAACAGTCTGGTAATTATATATATCAGCAGTCTGGTAATGATATCTATCAACAGACTGGTAATGATATCTATCGAACAGTCTGGTAATGATATCTATCTAACAGTCTGGTAATGATATCCATCAGCAGTCTGGTAATGATATCTATCAGCAGTCTGGTAATGATATCTATCAGCAGTCTGGTAATGATATCTATCTAACAGTCTGGTAATGATATCTATCAGCAGTCTGGTAATGATATATATCAGCAGTCTGGTAATGATATCTATCAAAAGTCTGGTAATGATATCTATCAGCAGTCTGGTAGTGATATCTATTACCAGTCTGGTAATGATATCTATCGAACGAGATATCGTCCAGTCTCTGGATTATTCACAATTTATTGCAGACTTTGCTGCCATCAAAGCACAAAAAGTTGATTTTTGTTGAAGGTTTACGACATCTGCACGACCATGGCTGTATAAATTTAGTTATTTGTTCATTTAGATATAAATACAGGTCGTTTTTAATTAATTGTGTAATTTTATTCTTTTCGTATTTATTTTTTATTTTTCTATTACATTTAGGGCCACCAAATTCACTTCGCCTAGGGCCTCCAATTCCCTAAAGCCGGCCCTG
>CALYLW010001893.1:0-84170 GCA_944989445.1 Ampullaceana balthica
CTCTCACAATTAACAACAGGTGGCACAAGCAACTTACATGTGAGGTTGCTCTTCACAATTAACAACAGTGGCACAAGCAACTTACATGTGAGGTTGTCTCTTCACAATTAACAACAGGTGGCACAAGCAACTTACATGTGAGGTTGTCTCTTCACAATTAACATACAGGTGGCACAAGCAACTTACATGTGAGGTTGTCTCTTCACAATTAACAACAGGTGGCACAAGCAACTTACATGTGAGGTTGTCTCTTCACAATTAACAACAGGTGGCACAAGCAACTTACATGTGAGGTTGTCTCTTCACAATTAACAACAGGTGGCACAAGCAACTTACATGTGAGGTTGTCTCTTCACAATTAACAACAGGTGGCACAAGCAACTTACATGTGAGGTTGTCTCTTCACAATTAACAACAGGTGGCACAAGCAACTTACATGTGAGGTTGTCTCTTCACAATTAACTACAGGTGGCACAAGCAACTTACATGTGAGGTTGTCTCTTCACAATTAACAACAGGTGGCACAAGCAACTTACATGTGAGGTTGTCTCTTCACAATTAACAACAGGTGGCACAAGCAACTTACATGTGAGGTTGTCTCTTCACAATTAACTACAGGTGGCACAAGCAACTTACATGTGAGGTTGTCTCTTCACAATTAACAACAGGTGGCACAAGCAACTTACATGTGAGGTTGTCTCTTCACAATTAACAACAGGTGGCACAAGCAACTTACATGTGAGGTTGTCTCTTCACAATTAACAACAGGTGGCACAAGCAACTTACATGTGAGGTTGTCTCTTCACAATTAACAACAGGTGGCACAAGCAACTTACATGTGAGGTTGTCTCTTCACAATTAACAACAGGTGGCACAAGCAACTTACATGTGAGGTTGTCTCTTCACAATTAACAACAGGTGGCACAAGCAACTTACATGTGAGGTTGTCTCTTCACAATTAACAACAGGTGGCACAAGCAACTTACATGTGAGGTTGTCTCTTCACAATTAACAACAGGTGGCACAAGCAACTTACATGTGAGGTTGTCTCTTCACAATTAACAACAGGTGGCACAAGCAACTTACATGTGAGGTTGTCTCTTCACAATTAACTACAGGTGGCACAAGCAACTTACATGTGAGGTTGTCTCTTCACAATTAACAACAGGTGGCACAAGCAACTTACATGTGAGGTTGTCTCTTCACAATTAACAACAGGTGGCACAAGCAACTTACATGTGAGGTTGTCTCTTCACAATTAACAACAGGTGGCACAAGCAACTTACATGTGAGGTTGTCTCTTCACAATTAACAACAGGTGGCACAAGCAACTTACATGTGAGGTTGTCTCTTCACAATTAACAACAGGTGGCACAAGCAACTTACATGTGAGGTTGTCTCTTCACAATTAACAACAGGTGGCACAAGCAACTTACATGTGAGGTTGTCTCTTCACAATTAACAACAGGTGGCACAAGCAACTTACATGTGAGGTTGTCTCTTCACAATTAACAACAGGTGGCACAAGCAACTTACATGTGAGGTTGTCTCTTCACAATTAACAACAGGTGGCACAAGCAACTTACATGTGAGGTTGTCTCTTCACAATTAACAACAGGTGGCACAAGCAACTTACATGTGAGGTTGTCTCTTCACAATTAACAACAGGTGGCACAAGCAACTTACATGTGAGGTTGTCTCTTCACAATTAACAACAGGTGGCACAAGCAACTTACATGTGAGGTTGTCTCTTCACAATTAACAACAGGTGGCACAAGCAACTTACATGTGAGGTTGTCTCTTCACAATTAACAACAGGTGGCACAAGCAACTTACATGTGAGGTTGTCTCTTCACAATTAACAACAGGTGGCACAAGCAACTTACATGTGAGGTTGTCTCTTCACAATTAACAACAGGTGGCACAAGCAACTTACATGTGAGGTTGTCTCTTCACAATTAACAACAGGTGGCACAAGCAACTTACATGTGAGGTTGTCTCTTCACAATTAACTACAGGTGGCACAAGCAACTTACATGTGAGGTTGTCTCTTCACAATTAACAACAGGTGGCACAAGCAACTTACATGTGAGGTTGTCTCTTCACAATTAACAACAGGTGGCACAAGCAACTTACATGTGAGGTTGTCTCTTCACAATTAACTACAGGTGGCACAAGCAACTTACATGTGAGGTTGTCTCTTCACAATTAACAACAGGTGGCACAAGCAACTTACATGTGAGGTTGTCTCTTCACAATTAACAACAGGTGGCACAAGCAACTTACATGTGAGGTTGTCTCTTCACAATTAACTACAGGTGGCACAAGCAACTTACATGTGAGGTTGTCTCTTCACAATTAACAACAGGTGGCACAAGCAACTTACATGTGAGGTTGTCTCTTCACAATTAACAACAGGTGGCACAAGCAACTTACATGTGAGGTTGTCTCTTCACAATTAACAACAGGTGGCACAAGCAACTTACATGTGAGGTTGTCTCTTCACAATTAACACAGGTGGCACAAGCAACTTACATGTGAGGTTGTCTCTTCACAATTAACAACAGGTGGCACAAGCAACTTACATGTGAGGTTGTCTCTTCACAATTAACTACAGGTGGCACAAGCAACTTACATGTGAGGTTGTCTCTTCACAATTAACAACAGGTGGCACAAGCAACTTACATGTGAGGTTGTCTCTTCACAATTAACAACAGGTGGCACAAGCAACTTACATGTGAGGTTGTCTCTTCACAATTAACAACAGGTGGCACAAGCAACTTACATGTGAGGTTGTCTCTTCACAATTAACAACAGGTGGCACAAGCAACTTACATGTGAGGTTGTCTCTTCACAATTAACAACAGGTGGCACAAGCAACTTACATGTGAGGTTGTCTCTTCACAATTAACTACAGGTGGCACAAGCAACTTACATGTGAGGTTGTCTCTTCACAATTAACAACAGGTGGCACAAGCAACTTACATGTGAGGTTGTCTCTTCACAATTAACAACAGGTGGCACAAGCAACTTACATGTGAGGTTGTCTCTTCACAATTAACAACAGGTGGCACAAGCAACTTACATGTGAGGTTGTCTCTTCACAATTAACAACAGGTGGCACAAGCAACTTACATGTGAGGTTGTCTCTTCACAATTAACAACAGGTGGCACAAGCAACTTACATGTGAGGTTGTCTCTTCACAATTAACAACAGGTGGCACAAGCAACTTACATGTGAGGTTGTCTCTTCACAATTAACAACAGGTGGCACAAGCAACTTACATGTGAGGTTGTCTCTTCACAATTAACAACAGGTGGCACAAGCAACTTACATGTGAGGTTGTCTCTTCACAATTAACAACAGGTGGCACAAGCAACTTACATGTGAGGTTGTCTCTTCACAATTAACAACAGGTGGCACAAGCAACTTACATGTGAGGTTGTCTCTTCACAATTAACTACAGGTGGCACAAGCAACTTACATGTGAGGTTGTCTCTTCACAATTAACAACAGGTGGCACAAGCAACTTACATGTGAGGTTGTCTCTTCACAATTAACAACAGGTGGCACAAGCAACTTACATGTGAGGTTGTCTCTTCACAATTAACAACAGGTGGCACAAGCAACTTACATGTGAGGTTGTCTCTTCACAATTAACAACAGGTGGCACAAGCAACTTACATGTGAGGTTGTCTCTTCACAATTAACAACAGGTGGCACAAGCAACTTACATGTGAGGTTGTCTCTTCACAATTAACAACAGGTGGCACAAGCAACTTACATGTGAGGTTGTCTCTTCACAATTAACAACAGGTGGCACAAGCAACTTACATGTGAGGTTGTCTCTTCACAATTAACAACAGGTGGCACAAGCAACTTACATGTGAGGTTGTCTCTTCACAATTAACAACAGGTGGCACAAGCAACTTACATGTGAGGTCGTCTCTTCACAATTAACAACAGGTGGCACAAGCAACTTACATGTGAGGTTGTCTCTTCACAATTAACAACAGGTGGCACAAGCAACTTACATGTGAGGTTGTCTCTTCACAATTAACTACAGGTGGCACAAGCAACTTACATGTGAGGTTGTCTCTTCACAATTAACAACAGGTGGCACAAGCAACTTACATGTGAGGTTGTCTCTTCACAATTAACAACAGGTGGCACAAGCAACTTACATGTGAGGTTGTCTCTTCACAATTAACAACAGGTGGCACAAGCAACTTACATGTGAGGTTGTCTCTTCACAATTAACTACAGGTGGCACAAGCAACTTACATGTGAGGTTGTCTCTTCACAATTAACTACAGGTGGCACAAGCAACTTACATGTGAGGTTGTCTCTTCACAATTAACTACAGGTGGCACAAGCAACTTACATGTGAGGTTGTCTCTTCACAATTAACAACAGGTGGCACAAGCAACTTACATGTGAGGTTGTCTCTTCACAATTAACAACAGGTGGCACAAGCAACTTACATGTGAGGTTGTCTCTTCACAATTAACAACAGGTGGCACAAGCAACTTACATGTGAGGTTGTCTCTTCACAATTAACAACAGGTGGCACAAGCAACTTACATGTGAGGTTGTCTCTTCACAATTAACAACAGGTGGCACAAGCAACTTACATGTGAGGTTGTCTCTTCACAATTAACAACAGGTGGCACAAGCAACTTACATGTGAGGTTGTCTCTTCACAATTAACAACAGGTGGCACAAGCAACTTACATGTGAGGTTGTCTCTTCACAATTAACAACAGGTGGCACAAGCAACTTACATGTGAGGTTGTCTCTTCACAATTAACAACAGGTGGCACAAGCAACTTACATGTGAGGTTGTCTCTTCACAATTAACAACAGGTGGCACAAGCAACTTACATGTGAGGTTGTCTCTTCACAATTAACTACAGGTGGCACAAGCAACTTACATGTGAGGTTGTCTCTTCACAATTAACAACAGGTGGCACAAGCAACTTACATGTGAGGTTGTCTCTTCACAATTAACAACAGGTGGCACAAGCAACTTACATGTGAGGTTGTCTCTTCACAATTAACAACAGGTGGCACAAGCAACTTACATGTGAGGTTGTCTCTTCACAATTAACAACAGGTGGCACAAGCAACTTACATGTGAGGTTGTCTCTTCACAATTAACTACAGGTGGCACAAGCAACTTACATGTGAGGTTGTCTCTTCACAATTAACAACAGGTGGCACAAGCAACTTACATGTGAGGTTGTCTCTTCACAATTAACAACAGGTGGCACAAGCAACTTACATGTGAGGTTGTCTCTTCACAATTAACTACAGGTGGCACAAGCAACTTACATGTGAGGTTGTCTCTTCACAATTAACTACAGGTGGCACAAGCAACTTACATGTGAGGTTGTCTCTTCACAATTAACTACAGGTGGCACAAGCAACTTACATGTGAGGTTGTCTCTTCACAATTAACAACAGGTGGCACAAGCAACTTACATGTGAGGTTGTCTCTTCACAATTAACAACAGGTGGCACAAGCAACTTACATGTGAGGTTGTCTCTTCACAATTAACAACAGGTGGCACAAGCAACTTACATGTGAGGTTGTCTCTTCACAATTAACAACAGGTGGCACAAGCAACTTACATGTGAGGTTGTCTCTTCACAATTAACAACAGGTGGCACAAGCAACTTACATGTGAGGTTGTCTCTTCACAATTAACAACAGGTGGCACAAGCAACTTACATGTGAGGTTGTCTCTTCACAATTAACAACAGGTGGCACAAGCAACTTACATGTGAGGTTGTCTCTTCACAATTAACAACAGGTGGCACAAGCAACTTACATGTGAGGTTGTCTCTTCACAATTAACAACAGGTGGCACAAGCAACTTACATGTGAGGTTGTCTCTTCACAATTAACAACAGGTGGCACAAGCAACTTACATGTGAGGTTGTCTCTTCACAATTAACTACAGGTGGCACAAGCAACTTACATGTGAGGTCGTCTCTTCACAATTAACAACAGGTGGCACAAGCAACTTACATGTGAGGTTGTCTCTTCACAATTAACAACAGGTGGCACAAGCAACTTACATGTGAGGTTGTCTCTTCACAATTAACAACAGGTGGCACAAGCAACTTACATGTGAGGTTGTCTCTTCACAATTAACAACAGGTGGCACAAGCAACTTACATGTGAGGTTGTCTCTTCACAATTAACAACAGGTGGCACAAGCAACTTACATGTGAGGTTGTCTCTTCACAATTAACAACAGGTGGCACAAGCAACTTACATGTGAGGTTGTCTCTTCACAATTAACAACAGGTGGCACAAGCAACTTACATGTGAGGTTGTCTCTTCACAATTAACTACAGGTGGCACAAGCAACTTACATGTGAGGTTGTCTCTTCACAATTAACTACAGGTGGCACAAGCAACTTACATGTGAGGTTGTCTCTTCACAATTAACAACAGGTGGCACAAGCAACTTACATGTGAGGTTGTCTCTTCACAATTAACAACAGGTGGCACAAGCAACTTACATGTGAGGTTGTCTCTTCACAATTAACAACAGGTGGCACAAGCAACTTACATGTGAGGTTGCACATTTTTGATGAATGTTTACATTTATCTTGCTAAAAATAACAGAATACGTCATTTGAGTCGTTTAACCAAACCTTGTTGTCAATTACGTCATCTCTGTGACGTAATACATAAATGTACTTGATGAAAGTTCCTGAATCCATTAACCCTCTAAAATAGTGGAAACTTACTAAACACCAATATCCGTTAATGTCATTCCTTGCCAACACCGTTTTGTGAATACCTGTTACCTCAGCTCCATGAGAATGATTGTTCAGCTCGGCTGGTTATATTGTCAATTAGACCCGCTGATCACTTGAACCAAATAATGTCAGCACACTTGTCTTTTTTCGTAGTTGGTTAAAAGATGACATATAATAGAGACATTCCAGTGTTTTTTTAGATTTTCAATAATAACGTTTAATAAGTGTTACTTATGACATCCTACATTTTAATTTTTGGCTTTAATCGAAATTAACCATTAATTAATCGTTAATTTTCAAAAGTTAACGATTAAATTAAAATTAAATCGTTAACAGCGTTTTAAATATATATAATATATCTTATTTAGTCCTCTAATGTGTAGTCGGCCCACAAACTGCTGTCTGACAGTTAATGCGGCCCTCCAGCAGAAAAGTTTGGAGACCCGTGTGAAAATCTTACAGCACTGACGATTCGGCTATAGAGACAAATTGAGTCCGGAAACATAGTTATGGTAGAGTTTTATTTATATTATTAGTTAAATCAATAGTTTGAATTAATTATTTTGTTTAATATAGATCCATTAATAAATATGTTGAAATCTAATTTATAAATACCAAAATTTGCTTACAATACTAAAAAAAAATTCACAAAATGTTGTCTATAAATTTTCCATCTCATCGCCTTTTAGTTATTGAAAATTATGTTTGTCTATTTTAATGAAATCATACATGTTATTTCGATCAACGCTCGGACTTGCCAAAGAAGCTCACAGTCGCACGGCCCGGCAAGCAAACAGATAGGCGACTATCGTCTATTATCAATAAATATACAGTAAACGTGATTGACCTCTGAACTCATGTGTAACGTCTTGGTATAGGACAAAGCCTTACTCAGATGCGTAGCTCACGTAAGGGTAGAAGCAAACAACGACCTATCATTGTTTATTAACATAATTTAATATCTGCATTTTGCGCCTCTCTACACTGCCAACAACGCTATTCCAACAAAGCTTTCAGGCTGACAGACAACCATTTGATATAACATTGTAAGTATCCAATCTTGTAGACAACAAAGCGTTGTTTAAGAGAGGCATTTCAAGCTGCCAGATAACCATTGAAGAGCTCAAGGGAAGAAAAGGCTATGTCACATTTTTGTAGTTTTGATATCTTCAAGTTTTAATGTTCAAAATTATACGTATTTCATATAAATGAACTAAATAGATTTGAATGTTTAATTGGGTTAGAGACATAACTTTGTCATAAAACCTCATTCAGAACATTCTATTTTTGATCCTCTATCAGATACAGACAGGGTGTAACTAAAAAATTTAAAAAAATGTCACTTAGCCGTTTTTTTCCCTTGTGGTTTTCATTTGATAGAACATTGTAAGTATCCAATCTTGTAGACAACAAGTGAAGTTTATTATGCAACATAAATATCGACTATTATTTAGTAATTTTGAAGAAGTCTGTCATAATCATCTGAAATAAACTTGTTAAAATTGAATTAAATCTTTATCTAGGGTAGTAGAAATCCTAACATTTCATCGACATATCCCTATTTATAGGGATCGAGATCAAGTGACACGGCACTTGAATAAAATAAACTGTTTTTGTGTTCCAATTGCTGCTATTCTATTATTGTTGCTCAAAATTAATGTAAGCATCCATGTTAAAATACATATATAAATTTTCTAGTTTGTTTAAAATTCCAAATAAAGACGAATTTAAAATCTAATGTGTTCTTCGAATTGTATGTTTCTATATATTTTTTTTATGTTAGGTTCATACAAAATCTAAGTAGCACAAGTCAGTAATATTGAGAGTCATATTATTGTTAAATTAACTTTTTTTCTTGTCATTAATTGTCCAAAGTAAGGTTGGTAAAGAACAATTTAAATTTCATATTATATTCAACAGCACCGGTGCTTTGAGGTGCATCAGTTACGTAAAAATAATGTCTATTTCCACCATTTAACAACATAGAAAACTGTGGCATTTCCTTTTATTTTCTACATATTATATAGCTTCAATTACATGCTTATTTGTTTTCAGTTAACAGATTATATTTCAGTTTGGTGCATACTGTTTAAGTTAGGTGAGTATTGTTTCAGTTACATTTTTACTGTTTTCAGTTAGGTTTGTACTGTTTCTGTTAGGTTTGTACTGTTTCAGTTAGGTTTGTACTGTTTCAGTTAGGTGAGTATTGTTTCAGTTAGATTTTTACTGTTTCAGTTAGGTTTGTACTGTTTCAGTTAGGTGAGTAGTGTTTTAGTTAGGTGAGTAGTGTTTTAGTTAGGTGAGTAGTGTTTTAGTTAGGTGAGTAGTGTTTTAGTTAGGTGAGTACTGTTTCAGTTAGGTGAGTACTGTGGGCGGAATTTTATATTTAAGTAATCCTACACTTTGGTTTTTATATACTTTTGAGCGATTACGGTAATCGGAATGTGTAGTTACCACGATTCCACGGTAATTGAACAGTTTTGAACCCGACCCCCCCCAATGATTGGTAATTTTATTTTTTTAAAATGATTTTAACGTGAGCAGGAGTGTATACAACAACATTTCAAAGATTCATGTCTATCACAGAAATGCATTAAGACGAATATACACTCATTCATTTTTACTTTCTCGTATTCAAAGTATTGTAATTTCTTAACAAATTGAAATTAGATTTTAACTTATCTCGACGATATAAACTGTTTTGAAAGTTATTCAATTTTGCCTCTTATGTGTGTGTGTGTTTTGGTGTGTGTTTTTGTGCGATTTCAGAGTGTGTGTGTGTGTGTGTGTGTAAATTACACCGTGAATATTATTTTCTGGGACGAAATCCCAAATATAAATATTAGATCATATATAACATCTTTCATAATTGCACGTTATATATTAAACGAATACATTTACGTTTAAATGAAAATTATTCATTGCATTTATTAACGTAATTATATCATGGTGCCACAAACTGAGTTAGGATATATAACTTCAATTTTATTCATGTTCAACTATGATTATCACTCAACAATTATTCATACTCGGTTGTTGTCACGTGACATGGGAATGTATCCACAAACCAAGAAGATTATATCGAAATATAATAATACAATCTGCCAGAAACTAACTGACATCACCGACGATGTCATGGAGAATAAAGAAAAGTTAGAGATGTTTCATTCTTGGACGTGTTTGCTTTCACGTGCTGATATGCGTCTCCTACTTTCACTTGCTGACGTGTGTCTCCTACTTTCACTTGCTGACGTGTGTCTCCTACTTTCACTTGCTGACGTGCGTCTCCTACTTTCACTTGCTGACGTGTGTCTCCTACTTTCACTTGCTGACGTGCGTCTCCTACTTTCAATTGCTGACGTGCGTCTCCTACTTTCACGTGCTGACGTGCGTCTCCTACTTTCACGTGCTGACGTGCGTCTCCTACTTTCACTTGCTGACGTGCGTCTCCTACTTTCACGTGCTGACGTGCGTCTCCTACTTTCACTTGCTGACATGCGTCTCCTACTTTCACTTGCTGACGTGCGTCTCCTACTTTCACTTGCTGACGTGTGTCTCCTACTTTCACTTGCTGACGTGTGTCTCCTACTTTCACTTGCTGACGTGCGTCTCCTACTTTCACTTGCTGACATGCGTCTCCTACTTTCACTTGCTGACGTGCGTCTCCTACTTTCACTTGCTGACGTGTGTCTCTTACTTTCACTTGCTGACGTGTGTCTCCTACTTTCACTTGCTGACGTGTGTCTCCTACTTTCACTTGCTGACGTGTGTCTCCTACTTTCACTTGCTGACGTGCGTCTCCTACTTTCACTTGCTGACGTGCGTCTCCTACTTTCACTTGCTGACGTGTGTCTCCTACTTTCACTTGATGACGTGTGTCTCCTACTTTCACTTGCTGACGTGTGTCTCCTACTTTCACTTGCTGACGTGTGTCTCCTACTTTCACTTGCTGACGTGCGTCTCCTACTTTCACTTGCTGACGTGTGTCTCCTACTTTCACTTGCTGACGTGTGTCTCCTACTTTCACTTGCTGACGTGTGTCTCCTACTTTCACTTGCTGACGTGCGTCTCCTACTTTCACTTGCTGACATGCGTCTCCTACTTTCACTTGCTGACATGCGTCTCCTACTTTCACTTGCTGAAATGCGTCTCCTACTTTCTCTTGCTGAAGTGCGTCTCCTACTTTCACGTGCTGACGTGCGTCTCCTACTTTCACTTGCTGACATGCGTCTCCTACTTTCACTTGCTGACGTGTGTCTCCTCCTTTCACTTGCTGACGTGTGTCTCCTACTTTCACTTGCTGACGTGCGTCTCCTACTTTCACTTGCTGACGTGTGTCTCCTACTTTCACTTGCTGACGTGCGTCTCCTACTTTCACTTGCTAACGTGTGTCTCCTACTTTCACTTGCTGACGTGTGTCTCCTACTTTCACTTGCTGACGTGCGTCTCCTACTTTCACTTGCTGACGTGCGTCTCCTACTTTCACTTGCTGACGTGCGTCTCCTACTTTCACTTGCTGACGTGTGTCTCCTACTTTCACTTGCTGACGTGTGTCTCCTACTTTCACTTGCTGACGTGTGTCTCCTACTTTCACTTGCTGACGTGCGTCTCCTACTTTCACTTGCTGACGTGCGTCTCCTACTTTCACTTGCTGACGTGTGTCTCCTACTTTCACTTGCTGACGTGCGTCTCCTACTTTCACTTGCTGACGTGCGTCTCCTACTTTCACTTGCTGACGAGCGTCTCCTACTTTCACTTGCTGACGTGTGTCTCCTACTTTCACTTGCTGACGTGTGTCTCCTACTTTCACTTGCTGACGTGCGTCTCCTACTTTCACTTGCTGACGTGCGTCTCCTACTTTCACTTGCTGAAATGCGTCTCCTACTTTCACTTGCTGAAATGCGTCTCCTACTTTCACTTGCTGACGAGCGTCTCCTACTTTCACTTGCTGACGTGCGTCTCCTACTTTCACTTGCTGACGTGCGTCTCCTACTTTCACTTGCTGACATGTGTCTCCTACTTTCACGTGCTGACGTGTGTCTCCTACTTTCACTTGCTGACGTGTGTCTCCTACTTTCACTTGCTGACGTGCGTCTCCTACTTTCACTTGCTGACGTGTGTCTTCTACTTTCACTTGCTGACGTGTGTCTCCTACTTTCACTTGCTGACGTGTGTCTCCTACTTTCACTTGCTGACGTGTGTCTCCTACTTTCACTTGCTGACGTGTGTCTCCTACTTTCACTTGCTGACGTGCGTCTCCTACTTTCACTTGCTGACGTGTGTCTCCTACTTTCACTTGCTGACGTGTGTCTCCTACTTTCACTTGCTGACGTGTGTCTCCTACTTTCACTTGCTGACGTGTGTCTCCTACTTTCACTTGCTGACGTGCGTCTCCTACTTTCACTTGCTGACGTGTGTCTCCTACTTTCACTTGCTGACGTGTGTCTCCTACTTTCACTTGCTGACGTTTGTCTCCTACTTTCACGTGCTGACATGCGTCTCCTACTTTCACTTGCTGACGTGCGTCTCCTACTTTCACTTGCTGACGTGTGTCTCCTACTTTCACTTGCTGACGTGTGTCTCTTACTTTCACTTGCTGACGTGCGTCTCCTAAATTTCACTTGCTGACGTGCGTCTCCTACTTTCACTTGCTGACGTGCGTCTCCTACTTTCACTTGCTGACGTGCGTCTCCTACTTTCACTGGCTGACATGCGTCTCCTACTTTCACTGGCTGACGTGTGTCTCCTACTTTCACTTGCTGAAGTGTGTCTCCTACTTTCACTTGCTGACGTGCGTCTCCTACTTTCACTTGCTGACGTGCGTCTCCTACTTTCACTTGCTGACGTGCGTCTCCTACTTTCACTGGCTGACGTGTGTCTCCTACTTTCACTTGCTGACGTGTGTCTCCTACTTTCACTTGCTGACGTGCGTCTCCTACTTTCACTGGCTGACGTGTGTCTCCTACTTTCACGTGCTGACATGCGTCTCCTACTTTCACTGGCTGACGTGTGTCTCCTACTTTCACTGGCTGACGTGCGTCTCCTACTTTCACTTGCTGACGTGCGTCTCCTACTTTCACTTGCTGACGTGCGTCTCCTACTTTCACTGGCTGACATGCGTCTCCTACTTTCACTGGCTGACGTGTGTCTCCTACTTTCACTTGCTGACGTGTGTCTCCTACTTTCTCTTGCTGAAGTGCGTCTCCTACTTTCACGTGCTGACGTGCGTCTCCTACTTTCACTTGCTGACATGCGTCTCCTACTTTCACTTGCTGACGTGTGTCACCTACTTTCACTTGCTGACGTGTGTCTCCTACTTTCACTTGCTGACGTGCGTCTCCTACTTTCACTTGCTGACGTGTGTCTCCTACTTTCACTTGCTGACGTGCGTCTCCTACTTTCACTTGCTGACGTGCGTCTCCTACTTTCACTTGCTGACGTGTGTCTCCTACTTTCACTTGCTGACGTGTGTCTCCTACTTTCACTTGCTGACATGCGTCTCCTACTTTCACTTGCTGACGTGTGTCTCCTACTTTCACTTGCTGACGTGCGTCTCCTACTTTCACTTGCTGACGTGTGTCTCCTACTTTCACTTGCTGACGTGTGTCTCCTACTTTCACTTGCTGACGTGCGTCTCCTACTTTCACTTGCTGACGTGTGTCTCCTACTTTCACTTGCTGACGTGTGTCTCCTACTTTCACTTGCTGACGTGTGTCTCCTACTTTCACTTGCTGACGTGCGTCTCCTACTTTCACTTGCTGACGTGTGTCTCCTACTTTCACTTGCTGACATGCGTCTCCTACTTTCACTTGCTGACGTGCGTCTCCTACTTTCACTTGCTGACGTGTGTCTCCTACTTTCACTTGCTGACGTGCGTCTCCTACTTTCACTTGCTGACGAGCGTCTCCTACTTTCACTTGCTGACGTGCGTCTCCTACTTTCACTTGCTGACGTGCGTCTCCTACTTTCACTTGCTGAAATGCGTCTCCTACTTTCACTTGCTGACGTGCGTCTCCTACTTTCACTTGCTGACGTGCGTCTCCTACTTTCACTTGCTGACGAGCGTCTCCTACTTTCACTTGCTGACGTGCGTCTCCTACTTTCACTTGCTGACGTGTGTCTCCTACTTTCACTTGCTGACGTGCGTCTCCTACTTTCACTTGCTGACGTGTGTCTCCTACTTTCACTTGCTGACGTGCGTCTCCTACTTTCACTTGCTGACGTGTGTCTCCTACTTTCACTTGCTGACGTGTGTCTCCTACTTTCACTTGCTGACGTGCGTCTCCTACTTTCACTTGCTGACGTGTGTCTCCTACTTTCACTTGCTGACGTGTGTCTCCTACTTTCACTTGCTGACGTGTGTCTCCTACTTTCACTTGCTGACGTGTGTCTCCTACTTTCACTTGCTGACGTGTGTCTCCTACTTTCACTTGCTGACGTGCGTCTCCTACTTTCACTTGCTGACGTGTGTCTCCTACTTTCACTTGCTGACGTGTGTCTCCTACTTTCACTTGCTGACGTGTGTCTGCTACTTTCACTTGCTGACGTGTGTCTCCTACTTTCACTTGCTGACGTGCGTCTCCTACTTTCACTTGCTGACGTGTGTCTCCTACTTTCACTTGCTGACGTGTGTCTCCTACTTTCACTTGCTGACGTGTGTCTCCTACTTTCACGTGCTGACATGCGTCTCCTACTTTCACTTGCTGACGTGCGTCTCCTACTTTCACTTGCTGACGTGTGTCTCCTACTTTCACTTGCTGACGTGTGTCTCCTACTTTCACTTGCTGACGTGCGTCTCCTACTTTCACTTGCTGACGTGCGTCTCCTACTTTCACTTGCTGACGTGCGTCTCCTACTTTCACTTGCTGACGTGCGTCTCCTACTTTCACTGGCTGACATGCGTCTCCTACTTTCACTGGCTGACGTGTGTCTCCTACTTTCACTTGCTGACGTGTGTCTCCTACTTTCACTTGCTGACGTGCGTCTCCTACTTTCACTTGCTGACGTGCGTCTCCTACTTTCACTTGCTGACGTGCGTCTCCTACTTTCACTGGCTGACGTGTGTCTCCTACTTTCACTTGCTGACGTGTGTCTCCTACTTTCACTTGCTGACGTGCGTCTCCTACTTTCACTGGCTGACGTGTGTCTCCTACTTTCACGTGCTGACATGCGTCTCCTACTTTCACTGGCGGCTGACGTGTGTCTCCTACTTTCACTGGCTGACGTGCGTCTCCTACTTTCACTTGCTGACGTGTGTCTCCTACTTTCACTGGCTGACGTGTGTCTCCTACTTTCACTTGCTGACATGCGTCTCCTACTTTCACTTGCTGACGTGTGTCTCCTACTTTCACTTGCTGACGTGTGTCTCCTACTTTCACTTGCTGACGTGCGTCTCCTACTTTCACTTGCTGACGTGTGTCTCCTACTTTCACTTGCTGACGTGCGTCTCCTACTTTCACTTGCTGACGTGCGTCTCCTACTTTCACTTGCTGACGTGTGTCTCCTACTTTCACTTGCTGACGTGTGTCTCCTACTTTCACTTGCTGACATGCGTCTCCTACTTTCACTTGCTGACGTGTGTCTCCTACTTTCACTTGCTGACGTGCGTCTCCTACTTTCACTTGCTGACGTGTGTCTCCTACTTTCACTTGCTGACGTGTGTCTCCTACTTTCACTTGCTGACGTGCGTCTCCTACTTTCACTTGCTGACGTGTGTCTCCTACTTTCACTTGCTGACGTGTGTCTCCTACTTTCACTTGCTGACGTGTGTCTCCTACTTTCACTTGCTGACGTGCGTCTGCTACTTTCACTGGCTGACGTGCGTCTCCTACTTTCACTTGCTGACATGCGTCTCCTACTTTCACTTGCTGACGTGTGTCTCCTACTTTCACTTGCTGACGTGCGTCTCCTACTTTCACTTGCTGACGTGTGTCTCCTACTTTCACTTGATGACGTGTGTCTCCTACTTTCACTTGCTGACGTGTGTCTCCTACTTTCACTTGCTGACGTGCGTCTCCTACTTTCACTTGCTGACGTGTGTCTCCTACTTTCACTTGCTGACGTGTGTCTCCTACTTTCACGTGCTGACGTGTGTCTCCTACTTTCACTTGCTGACGTGTGTCTCCTACTTTCACTTGCTGACGTGCGTCTCCTACTTTCACTTGCTGACGTGTGTCTCCTACTTTCACTTGCTGACGAGCGTCTCCTACTTTCACTTGCTGAAATGCGTCTCCTACTTTCACTTGCTGACGTGCGTCTCCTACTTTCACTTGATGACGTGTGTCTCCTACTTATATTTGCTGACGTGTGTCTCCTACTTTCACTTGCTGACGTGTGTCTCCTACTTTCACTTGCTGACGTGTGTCTCCTACTTTCACTTGCTGACGTGTGTCTCCTACTTTCACTTGCTGACGAGCGTCTCCTACTTTCACTTGCTGACGTGCGTCTCCTACTTTCACTTGCTGACGTGCGTCTCCTACTTTCACTTGCTGACGTGCGTCTCCTACTTTCACTTGCTGACGTGCGTCTCCTACTTTCACTTGCTGACGAGCGTCTCCTACTTTCACTTGCTGAAATGCGTCTCCTACTTTCACTTGCTGACGTGTGTCTCCTACTTTTACTGGCTGACGTGTGTCTCCTACTTTCACTTGCTGTCGTGTGTCTCCTACTTTCACTTGCTGACGTGTGTCTCCTACTTTCACTTGCTGACGTGCGTCTCCTACTTTCACTTGCTGACGTGCGTCTCCTACTTTCACTTGCTGACGTGCGTCTCCTACTTTCACTTGCTGACGTGTGTCTCCTACTTTCACTTGCTGACGTGCGTCTCCTACTTTCACTTGCTGACGTGTGTCTCCTACTTTCACTTGCTGACGTGTGTCTCCTACTTTCACTTGCTGACGTGCGTCTCCTACTTTCACTTGCTGAAATGCGTCTCCTACTTTCACTTGCTGACGTGCGTCTCCTACTTTCACTTGCTGACGTGTGTCTCCTACTTTCACTTGCTGACGTGCGTCTCCTACTTTCACTTGCTGACGTGTGTCTCCTACTTTCACTTGCTGACGTGTGTCTCCTACTTTCACTTGCTGACGTGTGTCTGCTACTTTCACTTGCTGACGTGTGTCTCCTACTTTCACTTGCTGACGTGTGTCTCCTACTTTCACTTGCTGACGTGTGTCTCCTACTTTCACTTGCTGACGTGCGTCTCCTACTTTCACTTGCTGACGTGCGTCTCCTACTTTCACTTGCTGACGTGCGTCTCCTACTTTCACTTGCTGACGTGTGTCTCCTACTTTCACTTGCTGACGTGCGTCTCCTACTTTCACTTGCTGACGTGTGTCTCCTACTTTCACTTGCTGACGTGTGTCTCCTACTTTCACTTGCTGACATGCGTCTCCTACTTTCACTTGCTGACGTGTGTATCCTACTTTCACTTGCTGACGTGTGTCTCCTACTTTCACTTGCTGACGTGCGTCTCCTACTTTCACTTGCTGACGTGCGTCTCCTACTTTCACTTGCTGACGTGTGTCTCCTACTTTCACTTGCTGACGTGTGTCTCCTACTTTCACTTGCTGACGTGCGTCTCCTACTTTCACTTGCTGACGTGTGTCTCCTACTTTCACTTGCTGACGTGTGTCTCCTACTTTCACTTGCTGACGTGTGTCTCCTACTTTCAATTGCTGACGTGTGTCTCCTACTTTCACTTGCTGACGTGCGTCTCCTACTTTCACTTGCTGACGTGTGTCTCCTACTTTCACTTGCTGACGTGCGTCTCCTACTTTCACTTGCTGACGTGCGTCTCCTACTTTCACTTGCTGACGTGCGTCTCCTACTTTCACTTGCTGACGTGCGTCTCCTACTTTCACTTGCTGACGTGTGTCTCCTACTTTCACTTGCTGACGTGTGTCTCCTACTTTCACTTGCTGACGTGTGTCTCCTACTTTCACTTGCTGACGTGCGTCTCCTACTTTCACTTGCTGACGTGTGTCTCCTACTTTCACTTGCTGACGTGTGTCTCCTACTTTCACTTGCTGACGTGCGTCTCCTACTTTCACTTGCTGACGTGCGTCTCCTACTTTCACTTGCTGACGTGTGTCTCCTACTTTCACTTGCTGACGTGTGTCTCCTACTTTCACTTGCTGACGTGTGTCTCCTACTTTCACTTGCTGACGTGTGTCTCCTACTTTCACTTGCTGACGTGCGTCTCCTACTTTCACTTGCTGACGTGTGTCTCCTACTTTCACTTGCTGACGTGTGTCTCCTACTTTCACTTGCTGACGTGTGTCTCCTACTTTCACTTGCTGACGTGCGTCTCCTACTTTCACTTGCTGACGTGCGTCTCCTACTTTCACTTGCTGACGTGTGTCTCCTACTTTCACTTGCTGACGTGTGTCTCCTACTTTCACTTGATGACGTGTGTCTCCTACTTTCACTTGCTGACGTGTGTCTCCTACTTTCACTTGCTGACGTGTGTCTCCTACTTTCACTTGCTGACGTGTGTCTCCTACTTTCACTTGCTGACGTGCGTCTCCTACTTTCACTTGCTGACGTGTGTCTCCTACTTTCACTTGCTGACGTGCGTCTCCTACTTTCACTTGCTGACGTGCGTCTCCTACTTTCACTTGCTGACGTGCGTCTCCTACTTTCACTTGCTGACGTGTGTCTCCTACTTTCACTTGATGACGTGTGTCTCCTACTTTCACTTGCTGACGTGCGTCTCCTACTTTCACTTGCTGACGTGCGTCTCCTACTTTCACTTGCTGACGTGTGTCTCCTACTTTCACGTGCTGACATGCGTCTCCTACTTTCACTTGCTGAAATGCGTCTCCTACTTTCACTTGCTGACGTGTGTCTCCTACTTTCACTTGCTGACGTGCGTCTCCTACTTTCACTTGCTGACGTGCGTCTCCTACTTTCACTTGCTGACGTGCGTCTCCTACTTTCACTTGCTGACGTGCGTCTCCTACTTTCACTTGCTGACGTGTGTCTCCTACTTTCACTTGCTGACGTGTGTCTCCTACTTTCACTTGCTGACGTGTGTCTCCTACTTTCACTTGCTGACGTGTATCTCCTACTTTCACTTGCTGACGTGTGTCTCCTACTTTCACTTGCTGATTTGTGTCTCCTACTTTCACTTGCTGACGTGTGTCTCCTACTTTCACTTGCTGACGTGTGTCTCCTACTTTCACTTGCTGACGTGTGTCTCCTACTTTCACTTGCTGACGTGTGTCTCCTACTTTCACTTGCTGACGTGCGTCTCCTACTTTCACTTGCTGACGTGTGTCTCCTACTTTCACTTGCTGACGTGTGTCTCCTACTTTCACTTGCTGACGTGTGTCTCCTACTTTCACTTGCTGACGTGTGTCTCCTACTTTCACTTGCTGACGTGCGTCTCCTTCTTTCACTTGCTGACGTGTGTCTCCTACTTTCACTTGCTGACGTGCGTCTCCTACTTTCACTTGCTGACGTGCGTCTCATACTTTCACTTGCTGACGTGTGTCTCCTACTTTCACTTGATGACGTGTGTCTCCTACTTTCACTTGCTGACGTGCGTCTCCTACTTTCACTTGCTGACGTGTGTCTCCTACTTTCACTTGCTGACATGCGTCTCCTACTTTCACTTGCTGACGTGCGTCTCCTACTTTCACTTGCTGACGTGTGTCTCCTACTTTCACGTGCTGACATGCGTCTCCTACTTTCACTTGCTGAAATGCGTCTCCTACTTTCACTTGCTGACGTGTGTCTCCTACTTTCACTTGCTGACGTGCGTCTCCTACTTTCACTTGCTGACGTGCGTCTCCTACTTTCACTTGCTGAAATGCGTCTCCTACTTTCACTTGCTGACGTGCGTCTCCTACTTTCACTTGCTGACGTGCGTCTCCTACTTTCACTTGCTGACGTGCGTCTCCTACTTTTATTTGTTGATGATGATAATCCCGAGTTTAATCATACAATTCTACTGACAAGATTAAAATTAAAGTAAATAATCTAATGCATTAAGATCATGCATTTTAATCAATGTGTTCGTACAATCTCTCGAAAGTTGAAATAAAAAACAACAACTTCTTTTCAACTAAGAATGTTGATTTTGTTTGCAAAGAATTGAGTTTTTACATATAAAAAATATTTTAAGTGAAATAATGTAATAACAAATTTCCTAGGGCCGATTTAGAATTGATTTTTTAACATCAAATTATGAAAAGTTTTGAATAAAATAATAACTGTTTTTCAATTGTTTAGTGCAATAGCCAGCTTCTTAATGTTTTAGCTTATTTCTCATTTTTAATTTGAGCTATTAATAAGGAAAAGTGTGAAATGACAACGCTAAACAGATACTGGGTTTAATATAAAGAGAGATTAAACTGTTGCATATATGTGTAGCAAAAATCAAATGAAATTATTTCTTTTAATACAACTCTGAGCCGATAACTTCAGCAAATATTATTTTCAAAACAGCAAGATTTTCTTGTTATAACTCAATATCTGTAATGTTTTTTATTTATAACCAGTATAAACTTTGGTTCAATTGAAGTGTATGAACCTACATGTGGAAGAAAATCAGCAGCCCTGAGCCTAGTGCTCTCCGTGGGTCTTCCCGAAAAACGTTCCCAGCTACTATGTCCCCTTCCCAAGGGAACCACCTGGACATCTCGAACATGATGGAAATAGCTCCCACTAAAAGTGACCGCACAAGGAGGGTATGTTATTTACTTGCTTCGACTCACAAAAACCGAGGCGCCCCCCCCCCGGTACGCATACGAGTCTCCATTGTTAAGGACTGCCGCTGGGCGGGTGTTAATCAATGACCTACCTAGTGTGTACCACCCCTGGAAGGTTTCTTCAGAGCTGGCGTTCGCTAAGTTTTTCACGGTACCTTTTGCTAATCCTTACTACCACTCCTGGGCCTAAACCAGCACCGCTCATTAGCGTTAGCTTGTGAGGGGGACGAACCGGTTGCTTCGGATTCACCCAACCCTCAACTGTTACTTCTGTTTACATCGTTGACATGGCATCTAATGCTCTGTCTAACATACGTGCAGCTCTCTAATCATATTTGACTAGTACCCAACACATAACCAGACTTCCGTATTGCCTGCCAGGGTTTGTTGGTTTCGGGTTGTGGTCTGGTCCTCCTGCCCTACTCGTGGTCCGAGCCGTGTAGAGGTCACCAATTCTTGGAAAGGAACTACCCCTTCACTGAGCGTTCCAACCGACAAATAATATTGAAGTATTCTGTTTTATTTCGGAAGCATTTAAATCAGATGTTACAATATCAAATCATCCTACACCATAAAACATTTTAGGAGTTAAAGGATGTTATCACATTTTAGCAGGATGGAAGTTTTTAAAAAAAGCTATTTGAATGAGTTTTGTTTTGAAAAATAGTTTTAACATTTATTTAATGAAATCTGAATTTAGATGACGGGTGTTTGCAAACAATGTGATGAAAAAAACAAACTTGGTAAGTGTGCAATATCAAGTTTAACATGTATCTACTATTTGCAGACCCAGACGCCTTAATATCTTACACAGCAGACGGCCTGCAGAGTCTCTTTCCAGCTTCTCCGCTGCCTACAAAGAGTTTGGCCTTACAATTAGCATAAAGAAAACCCAAATTACGGCACAGGATGCTGCCCCCCCCCCAATATCACTTTTGACGACTGTGACATGGATGTTGTTGAGAGTTTTACATATCTGGAATCGAAGATCTCTACCAGCCTCTACATTGGAAGAGGAGATACGTGGTAGGATTGGGAATGTCACAACTGTTACTGCTAGACTAAACAACAAGGTAAATATTCAACATATGAAATTGAAATAGTCTCAATTACTTGAAACTATAATATGTCTTTGAAAGCCTTTGAAAGTCTGTAGAAAAATTGAACATTCAAGAATAATTATGTAAAGGTATTATTAAAGGAAAAAATTAATTAAAAAAAAACAAATAATTATAAGAACAATTTAATTTATTACAAAAACAAAAAAAAACATATTGCCATTATTTAAAGTATTTATAATTTAGGATTCTACTTTAGTATATCAAAATTTCATTTTAAAAATTATAAATAAATATAAATTCTTTTATAAATATGCTGGTATTTTAATGAAATGTTTTATTATACAAATTAAAAGCTCTACCAGATTTATAATGTTTCATAATAAATATACCTTAAAAAAATATATTTTAAAAAAAGACTTAAAAAAAATAATTAAAAACCTGTTAATTTAAATCATATTACATGTATTCCAAAAAAATAATGTTCAATTTTTTAACATTTGCATTATCCAGTATGATGAAACTTTCAAAGTTAAACAATTTTGAAACATTCAAAATCAGTGTTGTAAATACGAAAATATTGTAACAATAGACAACATTTCAAAAATGTTGTTTTTTTTTGCCTGTAAAATATAAATTTTCACTACTATAGGAAATTTTATTTTTTATAATTTCTTCTATAACATTTGTTTTTTTAACTTATAAAATTGTCTAATATTTCAGAAAGAATAAGCTTCAAATCCAAACATTATCACTGTCTTTGATTTATACTATACACAGCCTACTTGAGCTGTATTCTATATTCATTCATTCTACTAAGTTTTTAGAGCTTATATTTCATTATGAAATTAAAAGAACTTCAACTTGTGATGTAGACTTCAAAAAGTGTAAACATTGAGTTTAACTTTTTAAAATTTATTTGAAATTGAAAAAGTTTCTGAAAACTAAATTTCAATAAAAGAGAATATGATACCATGTTATATGATACCATGTTATCTCATTAAATACAAGAGAATATGATACCATGTTAAATGATACCATGTTATCTCATTGAATACAAGAGAATATTATACCATGTTATATGATACCATGTTATCTCATTAAATACAAGAGAATATGATACCATGTTATATGATACCGTGTTATCTCATTGAATACAAGAGAATATGATACCATGTTATATGATACCATGTTATCTCATTGAATACAAGAGAATATGATACCATGTTATATGATACCATGTTATATGATACCATGTTATATGATACCATGTTATCTCATTGAATACAAGAGAATATTATACCATGTTATATGATACCATGTTATCTCATTGAATACAAGAGAATATTATACCATGTTATATGATACCGTGTTATCTCATTGAATACAAGAGAATATGATACCATGTTATATGATACCATGTTATCTCATTGAATACAAGAGAATATTATACCATGTTATATGATACCATGTTATCTCATTGAATACAAGAGAATATGATACCATGTTATATGATACCATGTTATCTCATTGAATACAAGAGAATATGATACCATGTTATATGATACCATGTTATCTCATTGAATACAAGAGAATATGATACCATGTTATATGATACCATGTTATCTCATTGAATACAAGAAAATATGATACCATGTTATATGATACCATGTTATATGATACCATTTTATATTATACTATGTTATATGATACCATGTTATAGGATACCATGTTATATTATACCATGTTATATGATACCATGTTATCTCATAGAACTCCAAATGTATGTGTTTATCAGTCCTACAAATGTGTTAGTGGAATGAGACAGGCTCTATTACTAACTTATGTGGATGTCTGCAGATAACAAAAGATGTGGCAATGTGTAGAGCACTACTTTTAATTTATAATTCATCTATTCATATATTTAGAAAAGACATTTTGAGAGGAAAAAAATTGGAAATAAAAAGAAAATGTATCTTGAAAATTTTAATATAACGTTTTAAATTAAACTAAAATAGTTCGTGTTCAAATTGATTGTATAATTGACTAGCAGACCCGTCGTGCGTTGCATTGATCTCAGTAAAAAGGAATACATATAGATGCAAAAGAAATTACTTTAAGGGTCACCGAGCCCATCAGTTTAACATATGACGTTCGAAAATCTGTTCATTTTCATTACAAATATATAAATATATTTATCTATTTTGCTCAATATCGTGTAAAATTGAATGGGGAATGCAATACATGTATACTAAAAGTTTAGTAAAAACAAATTTTAGGGCCCCCATACCCGAGGAAATGGACATTAGGAGTTAAGTGCCCTATAGTAATTTAATATGTACTCTTAAGTTTTTATATACCATGTTTGGTCAAAATCCAGTTATTTTCTCATTATCTAACAATTAAACTAATTTTTATTTAGCTAATATAAGAAAAAAAATTAATTTAAGGGGCCATCGGGCCCATTCGGTTCAAGATGTACATTTGGAAAACATGTTCATTTAAATTCAGTTTCATCATGGATATATTTCTCAAGATCGGTAAAAATAGAATGGCAAATAATATCTCAAACATATTCGAAAAAAATATGTTTACCAAGTTTTTATATACAAAGTTTGGTTAAGATCCATCAATTTACCTAATTATTTTTATGTAGCTCATATAAGAAAAAAATACTATTATGGGCCCCCCGCGCCCCATAAGTGTTACATTTTTCAAAACAATTGCCTATTATCATCCCAGGAGCGTACTCAAAAGTCTCCCAAAGTTTCATGACGATCGGATGAATGGTTTAGTCAGCTATAAAGGACATACATACACACTTTGATTTTTATATATATATGATTAGCAAAAACAACATTAAGGGCCCCCGGTGCAAGAAATTAACTTTAAAATACCTGTTTATTTCAATCTGGATCATGATAGATATATTAGTCAATGCTTTTCAAGATCGTGTGAAGCATAACGGGAAAAAAGTATTTAACGCTTACAAAAAAAAAGATTTTGGACGCCCGGCCCCGAAGTAACGGACATTAGGAGTCCAATGCCATATGGTACTTTAATATAGACTATCAAGTTGTTATATACCAAGTTTGGTCAAGATCCATTCGTTTTCCAAGCAGCTAAGCCCTAAACTAATTTTGATATAGCTCATATAAGAAAATACTCTCATTATGGGCCCCCGGCGCCCCATGAGTGTTAAATTTTGAAAAAAAATTAGCCTATTTCCTTTCCGGGAGCGTACTCAAAAGTCTCCAAAAGTTTCATGGCGCTCGGATGAATGGCTTAGTCAGCTATAACAGACATGCATACATACATACATACATACATACATACATACATACATACATACATACATACATACATACATACATACATACATTGATTTTTATATATATAGATTAAATAAAAATATGAATACTTTTTTTGAATGGTAAATTAAAATTTGATTCTATAACAGTATAATTTAAAGTGTTACAATTCGTTTCTTGTTTCAATTTCAAAATAAAGTAACAAAGTTTGCTTCCTAAACTACACATAAAACGTGGTCGCTTAAAAAATAACCGACTTTTTCTATGCTATAATTAATAAGTATGCATGTTTCCATTAAAATTATTATTTTGTAAATAAGTTTGATAATTTTGTTCTCGTATGTATTGTAGAGAGGCATTTTAAAAAATATACGTCCTTGTGTCAGTTTATAGATGCCATCTTCATGACGACGACTAAGTGAACATTAATAACAAGGTACACACAAATGTGTTATGAAAACATTAAATTAAATCTATAATAATAGACAAATGCGCAAATGCTTTATCAGAAAAACTAACCTACAAAAATATTTAATTTCTACTCTATATCATGGAAACAATAATAAATAAGTACATTTTTGTTTTGTTTTTAGACACAGAAACTATAGGAGTAAAAATGGCTACAATAATTAAAAACTGTATTTTCAAATTTGCCTTTTAATTAATTTGTTTAGTAATCATTAAAAAAAGATTATATATTGCATTACATATGTCAAATATTGTAAAGTATTCATATAAGAATCCAGCCTCATACAATGTATGATGATGCTTTTGCGCTTAATCTGTTGTATAGTATTTCGTTATTACTTGGTACAAGAGTTACATAAAATTAAAATCAGTTATGATAAGTAATAATTTCCCAACTAATTTATTGTTACGTTGACTTGAGAAGGCTTATTGTCAATTTGTTTGTTTGTTTCGTTTTTCCTTTCCTCTAGACGGCCGTTTGCCTCGTTATATTGATTTCTTTCGACCTACTATTGTATCAGCTTCAAGTCTATATTATCATTATTTTATATGACATGTTAAGTGACATACTATTGTATCAGCTTCAAGTCTATATTATCATATCTTATATGACATGTTAAGTCATACAGGTGATAATCCTATATAATAAAAGTCAATGTTCTGTCCGGTAATCGATAGCGATTGGTCCCTCAAACACATGTGACTCCTACAACCAATCATATTGAACACGTTTACGCGGACATTCAAAACGAGTTATTTTTGGTGCAGTATTTCTTCCAAGACTTTATTTTGAGTTATGCGCGCTGGGATGTATAGTCAAAAGCTCTGTTTTTAACAGAATGCAATCGTGGTGACTTGGTATTAATTCCTCGCATCGATCTTGCACCGAAGGATACTGTGTTACCTTTCACCTTCTAACGACGTCAATTTCCGATTACACCTGCATATGCCATCACTATCAATAAGAGTCAGGGTCAGACATTTGATCACGTAGGAGTTAATCTTCAGACAGCTGTTTTCTCGCACGAAATGCTATATGTCGCTCTGTCAAGTCTCGCGATGCTCGAAATATCAAAGTACACGTTGAATCCAACTCATATCAAGGTCAACTACATAATGATCTGAGAGATTTTACGTCAAATGTCGTATTCAAAGAGATTCTTTAAAACAAAAATATTGTCACATAACATTAACAATGACGTCATTGTTTTAGCTCATATTTTAATTTTGGAAAAAGGCACGATGTAAAAAGGAGGATTTGAGGATTTTTAATATATATATGACAAGCTCCTGTCCGTCGTCACCATCGCCCAGGGATTTGTCCTGCCAAACATCCAGGCCCAAAAAGTCACAGAAGGCCACCGGTGGCAAGAGCTTAACATCATCAACAACAACAGAACCACCCGGCCCATTTTTTTTTGCCATACTGTCCTTTTAAGGACAACCTTCAGTTTCTCACCAATGAGCTTGGACTTGGGCCGCCCACGAACAAACGAGTTTTCCTTCCAATGTTTACTTTCTGTCGACTAATTAGTATAGTCCCACCCTAACTAGATCTCTCTGCATTTCCTGTACATAGTATCAATTCAAAAATATGAGCTATGTGTTTAATATTACGTATTTATCATACAAGGACAAGTTAGTTGGGATTTTGAAAATGGTTGGCGCCGTAGGCGCCCTTTAAAAAATGGGGCGCCGCATGCGCAACGGGGCCGCAGCACAAACTAGTAAACTATAATTAAATACATGTTGTGAAGTTGTGTGTTATACTTCCATTAATATTTATGTCATATTTAGTTTTAAAAGAACACTCCTTGTTGTTTTCTTTGAATTGAATTTCTTCCGAGATCGTTTCAACTGGTGACGCGTTAGCTCAAAATTGAGTATATTTTAAATAAAGGAAAATAGAAACATGCACTATTTAAAAAAACATGTTTTTTTGTCTTTAATCTACAATTATAATAACTTTAATCAAATTACTTCGATTATATAGTACATAATTAAAATTTGTATTCACGTTAGTAATGCACTATAAAGCACCAGTACAAAAGTATTTAATATGCCGATTCACTTGAACATCGTGTTTTTTAATTAAGAAATTTAAATTAATTGAAAATCACTTTTAAACTAAATGAAAATCCTGTCAAACATAGTATTAACGATTTAAGTTACTTAAATATCTCAGATTGTGTAATTGAACATTTAAAATTAAAATTGAAATCTAACGCGTGTAATAATTGGTAAATTCGCATTTACATGGCCAAGATGGCGGCTAGTCATTTCCGGGCGGCCACTGTTGTTGCTAAGGCACGTGACCCCCGGAAAGTAGTGCATAGCATTGGAATTTAAGGGGGTGGGGGGAGCGGGGAATCTCTAATTACCGGGGTTTTTAGAAACGTGCCAAATTTGGAAAACAGCGAAAAATACGACTTTTAAGAATGGGGTGTGGGGGTGGGGGGGGAAATTCTTTAAAATGATGCTTTTTTAAGATACTGCCGAGTTTGAAAAAAAGGAAATTATGCACAAATGAAAAAAAATATGGTACTCACCGGTCATGCATCAGAATCACGAAAATGGGGAGGATACAACTTTTTTATCACTTTTAAGAATTCTTCCATTTGGTCTTTCTTGCCACACGAGGTTCGCCACATATATTCAAATAAATAGGAATTGAACTGTCCCTCCTCAGAACAGGTTCTCATGGGCAGTTCCCGTTTAACCGCGCTCCAGGTGCCCTCTATAGTGTTGGTGTGCGCGACAGTCTCAGAGTGTTTGAACTCGAGGCTTTGGTTCACAGTCAGGTGGTGAAAACCTTCGTCCTCTAAACAGTCGTAAGACTTCCAGCAATCAGAAATGATTGTGGTCCCCGGCTGCACGAATTCTTTAATTATTGCCAGGAGGACTTCTATACCTCGGTTCTCAACAACCCTGAAAAAGGTTTTTTTTGGATCCTCTTTCGATCCCACCAAACACCCATCTACCGTCCACGCGCTTTCCTCTATTATATTTTCTTTTTCCGAATTTGGACTCGTCTATTTCAACGATCGTACCCACTCCGCCTAGCCTTTCACTCGCCATAACACACGCTTCCACACAGACCTCGCGACAAAAGCTAGCCCAGTCCGTCACTGTGTTTGGTTGCACCCTCGATTCAGTCGAATTATTTTTGAATGAAAATTTCCTAACCCAATAGTGTGTCAATAAAAGAATCTGTAAAAAAGATAAACGGCTACCACTAAACCACGACCCACCCCGTACACTACGCTTTATAGCGGCATGGCTTTCGTCGCGACATCTCCAAATGAAACCATCATCACGCTCACCTGATTCACACAATGTCCTTCTTACATGCAGGGCACTCGTACCGATCAGAAATCAAACCATACGCCATAAGCCAATCAAGCATACACCTTTTGCCCTGATTCGCTAGACGATCCCAAAAACAGGCGGTAAATTCACTTTCCAATTTGGAAGAAAAATACCCTCAAGTTAAGAACACTTAAAGAACACTTAACGCGATGTGAACACCTGGAGCAATTCAAGCGAAAGGAATGCGATTGTTCCCGGGCTATTGTTCCCGGGCTGGAACACTTCGGTTACATACGCGTCACAGCATATAGTGCCGCATTTAGCGAGTTGAAAAACGGTAAATTTTGGAAGGGGAGGGGTGAACCCCTCCCCTTCACCCCTCCCCCATTTATATTGATTTATTTACAATTAATCTAATTAGGGAGGGCGAAAAACGGTAAATATTGGAAGGGGAGGGGTGAGCCCCTCCCTTTCACCCTCCCCCATTTATATTGAGGCAGGCCCTCCCCTAAAACCCCACCCCTTACGCAGTGGCGGATTTAGGTTTGTCTGCGTGGGGGGGCCAGGAGAATTTCAGGGGGCGCCGAAATTTTTTTTAAAATTCATTCACTTAGTGCAAATATTTCTAGGGGTTGAAATAAAATTCATTTGTCTTAATTGCTGGTTCTGTAATGAAGATTAGAAATTTGATATGAGATTCACTCTTATTGACTTATTGCTATATTTTATGTTGAAAAAAACATTTCTGCTCACTTTAAATGTGAGATTTACTTTAATAAGTTTTCTTTTTAAGAGACTGCCTTAGTCTCAAATAAAAAGGCTAAACAAAAAGAAACATCTATTCTTAAGTAGATACGGTTAATCAATTGAATTTATGAAAATGGTGTTTAATTTGGGAGCTGTTATTTGTGACAAAATCTAGATTTCTCATAATCCTTTGTGTTCACTTTCAATTGCTGAATATCCTAGCAGACTTAAACATAGAAAACTCAGCAAAATAAGTTTATAGTCTTTGGGCTAAATAAAACATCTAAAATATTTTGATAATGAGGTAGAATTTGATTAATTTTTTTATAGACCTCCAATAGTTTGTTGTACTATCTGCAAGATGACTCATCAGTTTGTTCAGCTTGCCATAAATAGCAGGACAGTAGCTCAAACAAGTAACTAAGTGTTAATTAATAAATGCTGCGTTGATCATTCAAAGTACACTATTTAATATTATTTTTGTTTACATCAAACCCTTGCAATGAATCTCTTTAATATACAAACAATTGATTTATATTCAGGATAGTAATAGGTCACAAATGCAAACAAAATAAAATGTAATTTAAAAATGTTAATAATTAATAAAAGGCCTAAGTAATTAAAGAAATCATTTATCATATACATATTATATGCATATATCATATGTAGGATAATAAGATGACGGTAAATTATGAACTTAGTTTCAAAGAGAACAACTTATTTTTTACTAAAATTTTAAGAGCTACTGTTTTTAGTTCTTGTAATAGTTTTCTATCTGAAAGAATGAAATGAGAATTTTAGCTGGCAAAATATTTCAGTTTAAGACCAGGTAATCTGATGCTACCAATAATGAAAAACACAGAGACTTTGGTGGAGCGGATTGGTCAGGATTAGTAACACACACACAAAGAGTGCCAATAATATTATACTTATAAAAATGAACTAAACAATTTACATCACAATTTTTTCAAAATAATTTATCACTGGAAGTTTGAGCATCAAACTTTGGGAAAATCAATGAACTTTACACAAACAATGATTGTAAGTTCCTTAAATAAACATTTAAAACTCTAATAACAATGCAGGACTAAACACAAACCATGGTTAAGCATAGGACGCAATATTCTTCTGTATAGAAGGAGCGTCTGTAACAGATAAGATAAGAAAGAGCCCTTAGCCCTATATAAATTGCTTTCTACGTGATTTCATTGAAGCAAAACGATTTATCGTTGATTCAAAGTCAACGTTCTCAGCTAGATCACGTTCAATTGAAATGAATGCCGAACCAGACAGACGTTTATTTGTCATTGTTAAGCGCAAATAAATTTTGATGAGTTTAAATCTACTGAAACTTCTTTCAACAGTAACACTACTAACAGGAAGAATCAAGTAAATTTTATAGAGTATTGACAAATTAGGGATACCTGATGCCATTTGTTTTTCAGTCAAGGACGGTTGAACCTTTTAAAGTTGTAGTTCACTAACTAATGATTCATATATTAATGCATACAAATCTTTAAATGTATCATATTCTACGATTGCTTCTTCAAGGTTAATTTCGTGTTTGTAAATTTTGCATAAACTTTGAAAATAATCTTTATTTCCTTTGGACATTTGTGATGGATCAAAACAATAGAAATAAGTAACTGTGCCCCAAAAGTCATTAAATCGATCATCTATTTGTGTTACAAGTGTATCCAAGATAGTGAAGTACGTTTCAGATTTAAAGCGTGTTGTTGGATCATCAGCCATTTTATCTCTGCTAAGTTCGCCTGCCATGCTTTTCTTTTTTGCAATTCACTTTTCTTTAAATTATGTTTTAACATCTAGTTTGGAACCATTTTCGTTTACAAATTATTTGACATCTACATTCAGACTTTCAAGAGCTTCATCGTTTCTCATTTCAACAAACTTATTTCTTCCAACATCCATCAATTGCAAAGGCGTTGCAAGTAGTTTGTTGACACGAAGATAACTTTTGTACAAATAGCATCAGAAAAACAAAAGAATATTTTGTTATTAAAACAGATAGTCCAATAGTTTCTGCTCTGACACTTCCTTTATATTCTGTTGATTCCCCTGAATCAACTGTGGCTAGAATAGCAGAGAATGATCCAACAACTGCATGCTTACTTCTTGAACATCTTGTATCAGAAAGTCGTTTCAGAGTATCTACTGTTGATTCATATTGAGATTTCTTGTGTTCTTTAAGAGTTTGTAGACGTGGTAAACTAGACGTAAGGAATGCATACAACCTTAAATCTGTGCCAAAAAATAACTGTACATCACTGTTTATAGACATTGCTTCGATAGTAACCAAGTTCAAAACATGGGCACAACAATTGGGTGAAAGTTTCTTTATCGGAGTTTGAAGGCTACTCTTAATTCCAGAGTATGCCTGTCCTTGACAGAGTGTGAAATCAATGTTTCGCTTTTTTAGTTCCTTTAAAACAGTGTTGCTTAATTATTTTCTGTCGCGCCCCCCTCCCAGAGCCGTCTTTACACCATTTTGGGCCCCCGGTCAAAGAAATAGTGTTGGGCCCCTGGGCAAAGAAAGAGTGAGGCCCCCCCCCCGCAGGAATAAAAAATAAATATACATAATATATATAAATAAACATATTAACATGGGGCCCCTATGCTCGTGGGGCCTTTGCGTTAAGACGGCACTGCCCCCTCCTAGGAAGAAGAAAACATTTCGCGCCCCCCCCGCGCGACAGTAAATAGTATCATTTGTCTATAAAATTGTTATAAGTACACCATTTCGCGCCCCCTATTAGGGAGCCTCGACCCCCCTGGGGGGCGCGCCCCACTATTTGAGAAACACTGCTTTAAAATCTTCTCAGCAAATGCAGCAGCATTTTTTATTTTTTATTAATTTTTTTATTTAATTTTTAAAGTCCCATAAACGGTGGTCGTAGGGGGTCCTAATGTTTACGTTAGAACCTACTATGGGCGATGCTTGGTAGACCTTGATGGGCGCCCAGGTCAGCGGAGGACTTTCTTAGCATACGTCATTCCCCATTTTTATTGTTGTTTTAGCGTGGGCTAGATCCCACGCCCCTCAGCTTGTGAGGCGAGCGCACTATTCGCTATCCAGCCACTGTTTACCAAAGTATAAAAGCCTATACATCTTTCCACAACATGTCCTGATTTTTTGAAAAATTAACGTAAAGAAACTGACATCTGATCAATTCTAGATATATCAATGGTTGAATCAATAATTAAAGAAAAGAATTTTGTAGACTTAACTTCATTTACAATTGTCGCCGATAATTCAGATGCGAGTGATTAATTTAAACCAGATAGTACAGTTTCGTCATTGGAAATACGATGTTTAGAAAGCAGTTTGGTGTTGATTAGAAGTTTCGTGTTTAGCAATCTTTTTTTCTGCTCTTGGGACACGTTTTTAGTGTTCATCGAGGGCGTCTTTAGGGGGCGCCATTTTAGACCCAACAGGGGCGTGGGGGGGCAAGCCGCCCCCCCTGCCCTATAGCTAAATCCGCCACTGCCCTTACGCCCCCCCGCCCCCATGACACGATACGCGGATGAACACATTCTCATCATTTCCATTGTTAAATGCTACGTCTTCTCGCCTAAGGGGAGATAATCGGAAAAAATAAAACAAACATCATTTTTCAAGGGAAGCAACTCGCGGCTAGCAACATGTAGCGTCGAAGTGACGTCACTTCACCCGGAAATGACTCGCCGCCCTCTTGGCCACGTAAATACGATGCAGACTAATAATTTAAGCAATTTTAAACTATAAAATTATTTAAGTTTCATGTCTATATGCATCTGTTTATTTGTTATACAGCGTGTCCCGACTTACCCAACTGCAAATCAAATTGCTTTTTAACATTTTCAAATGACATGCCATATAATTTCTATCCCTAAAATTAGGGATACAATGGAAAACAAATGCTTGTCTTATATAAGCTCTATAAATATTGTTTTATTCATACTGTAGCTTGAAAACTTTTGGAAGTTGATTTATACATTTTATCAAGGGTTTTTGGAAGAAAACGTTTTTACAATATAATGATAGTGGAAATAAAATGTTCAAAAACTGTTATTTTTCCTTACATGAGCTATAAACAAATATAGTGATAGCTCGAGTTACGAGTTTAATTCGCTCCGTAACCTTGCTCGTATCTCAAGCAATTTTTTCCCCATTGAAATTAATTGAAATGCCATTTATCCGTTCCAGCCCTAAAATTTGCTACCCCTCAAGTGTTTTTGTTACGTGTTTTTTGAATAAGAAAAATGTATTTATAAATGACAAATATGGTATAAAAACATAATAAAAGAAAATGTAAAGCAAAAAAAAACTGGTTTTATAAAGTGTACTTACATATTTGTATCTTTGTCACTTAAATGTAACTTACACACAACATAAATGCCACTGTATGCATAATTTTAGTCACTGCTTTTCTCTTCACTGGTCTTTGCCTTTTATGCCTGATTAAAAAAAAACAACGCTGCAGAAATGTGTTAGGCAAGTGTCATTAAAGTAGCTCCCAATGCACGACCAGTTGCAACTTTTTCGTGGTGTTTCTTTTCTACAAATTGTGAAACTCTCTCCCATTCTCAAGATCTCTTTTATCTCACTTGTAGAGATAACGTCCTTAACCTGTGGCTCTTTCCTCATAAACCGATTTTCCTGCAGATCCCCCGAATTCTGCTGCAACTGTAACTCTTGTAATTCATCGGTCTTCAGTTCCTGAGAGTGATCGTATCTCAAATTTCGCTCGTATTTCAAAACACTACTTCGCTCGCTCGACAGCTCGCATCTCAAATAAATCGTATTTTAGGGCACTCGTATCTCAAGATTTCCACTGTATGTATCTATTTTTGTAGAGAAACGTGGTAGAGACTGTATACACTTTGTAACTACTGTGTTTATAATAGTAAGAGTGGAGGCAGTAGAACTTGTATAAAAACTGTGATGGTCGGATTTCATTCCATATTGCCCTCGTATATTTTATCAACTTCCCTTTGATGATGTTTATATTATGTTTAATTTAACGAATACGTCGTAAAATTATCAAATAAAAAATATGAATATTATTAACAAGCGTGTACCCTGCTCCTTTAAATGAATTAATTTCTGAAAGTAATTAAAAATTGGGTTTGGTCTAGTAGATAATTATGAATAGAATTTGGTAAATTTAATTCACTTGTGCTATGTATAATAAACAATGCGTTACGTGCATATCTGCTTTTAAATATATTATTTTTATAGTTTGATTTGAATATTCCTGATGTACCGTTTTCAAACCAAAGTGCCCATTTATTTTTTTATTTATTTTTATTTTTTTTACCATCACAGCACATACTACGGAAAGAAAAATAATGAACATTATCGAATGAGTTTTTTACGTGTAAGATATTGATATATATTAGCAATTTTTATGTCCATGTATTTTTTGTACTTAATTTTTTTTAAATATCAGCAATATTTGGGGATAATTGTTTCTGTATGAACAGTTACTTAATTATTTTAAAAACATTTATAAATATAATATTTTATCGGGTCTGCGCAGATAAAGATTATGGCTGTTCACATTAAGACATCGCGGGTTGAATAATCGCATTTACTTATCTAAATTGTGCATGCGTAATGAATTTTTTTAAAAAATTCTGACCTTTTATGATAGTAACAAGCTTCAATTGCAAAAGATGATGTTGAGAGCTTTAAGTCCATTTTAGAAACGTAGTTAGACACTTAAAGAAAAATATAAAAATGTGGAGTGATTTATTTTCTGGAGAAATTCACAAGATTCCTTTAAAAACTGGTAAATGATAAAGGTGTCTAAAATTAAAATATGTATTCGTTTTGGTGGTGCAAACGTATGCAAATAAATGATTATAAATATACATTGTTTAGTCTTAAATCAAAATTAATAAATGATTAAATTTTAAACATTCAAAATCTTTGTAATTGTACGATTGTACTATTTGTTTTCTTAGTAGTCAGCTTGTGAATGTTACACTAATTATAATATAGGGTTGCAACAAACTGAATAAGGACAAAGCAGAGACTTTTAAATTAGAAAATGTATGTTATGTTTTTAATTATAAAAAAAACACAAACACAATAAAGTTTAAGGCATTTTTTTTATATTGCTGAAATATTTCCTCAAGAATTCATTCTTGGTGTTTCAGCATATCAATGGAACTGGAAATATATCTTCAAGATGTAAAAAACTGCAATCAACTTTAATGCCTTGATGTTTCAACACTATCAAGGGACACTAAAATAATACTATTTAATTATATTAAATATTTGTTGACTTCATATCTCTTAATGAACATTTGAAAAATACGACGATTATTTTATAGTTTACGTTATAGAAAAAGAGATTCTAAATTTAGGAACAATTGAAGTGGATGTAACTTTGTTAGTATTCAAATGGTTATATACTGACATTATTTATAAAATAAATGAATATCAATTGACTAAAGAATCTTTAATACAAAAATATTGTTAAATGCACAAGTATACCCATAATCGCTTACGTATCATTCATATAACGAGTGAAAAATGTCTCCTTCCATAAAATACCACACTTACATTAATCAGTATGGTCTTGTATAGCGAACCTCATGAAGGAAGTCCGTACGATAGTCTCATCAGGTATGAGTCACGTGATGCTCTTCATGTTTAGTGGTTGACGATGGTCACGTGTGTTCAGGAGTAAATTAAAACTATTTTTCAAAACATAACATTAAGTCCAAACAGTGACATCAACATCTACCGAAGGAAATGTAAGCTTGAGAGGTTTATAAAGTCTAATTATGTAAAGTGTATGTTAGATATTCACAGATGTCCCCAGGCAACGGGACTCCGCTGATAGTTATCAACATAATAAACATTGATAGAATTTTGATGATAACATAAATGTACAATAACGCAATTTAACTGATTATCTGCCTGTCTTCTTACTTGCGATGCCGTGAGTTGATCTTTAATCAATGACGAGTGTGTGCAGTGGGTGATCTAGCTCTGGGAACTAAGTCAACAACTTAATTGTAAATATATAATTATGTCATACAATTCCCTTAGTCTTTAATAAAAAATAAAATATTTTGCTCAATGACGTCATTACATCATTGTTTTTGATCAATGTAAAAAGACGGAGCGATAGAAGTACTCTCTGTCTCTTATCAATTCTCAGTTTCATATCACAAACCACGGATAATTTTATATTGTCTGTCATGATTGTCTGACTATAAAAAATGTATGTTGTTATTGTTGTCTGTAAGTTTGTAAGCGTTGTCTGTTTTAAGGTATTTCTGTCTTTAAGAGTTTTCTGTCTGTTAGTGTTGTAAGAGTTTACTGTTTGATAACGTCGACTATAAGTTTGCAAGATATGTATGATTGTCAGGATTGTCTGTCTGTTAGAGCTGTCTTATGTGTTGTGTTGCTTGTCACTTTTTAAATGTTGTCCTATTGTCAGTGTTGTCAGTCTATAAGATAGGTCTGATTGTTCAGGTTGTCTTTCTGTCAGAGATGTATGATTGTTTGTGTTTCCTAATTGATAGATATGTCTGAGTGTTAGAATTGTCTGTAAGCAAAAGTTGTCTGCTTGATAGTGTTTTCTGTCTGCCTGCAAGAGTTGTTTGATTGTAAAAGTTATTGCTAATTTCGTGAGAGTTGTCTATTAGTTTGATAGAGGTGTTTAATTGTTAATGTCGTTTTGCCAGTAAATTCTATATTACACATTAACAAAATTCATTCAGCATATTTAAGTAGAAATAAAATCATTGACGCAATTTTGAACTCAAATATTAGGGAAAATTTACAGAATTAAAACACTATCGATTGTCATATTTGATGTGAATCACATTGTATTTTCCACGAAGGCCGCACTATAAAGCACCGCTATCGACTTACTTAATATGAGGTTGTAATTAAGACAACTTTAAGCGTATGAGAATATCATATTATTAGTTTTTAAAGCATTTTCCCATAGGAAAAATTGCATTTATATATTTGAAATGTCTGTAACGCTTAATCCTGCAACTCGTCCTGAACCATACCAGATAGAGGGTTCGGGTCTTTGCAAATATGTTAAGGAGGTCTCAAGGATGTGCAGGGGCAAAAAAATACCGAAAAGGTTTACTGGATTTCCTGTAAAATAAAAAAATCACGAAAAAATATCAGTATTTTGTTTATTTCTCGCCAACCATAAAAGTTATTGGGTTGAAGCAAACGCTAAACGATAGTTAATAATATTTAGAAAAATGTAGGAGAACCACTCTATTGCCACGTCCATTATAGTTAGACGCCAGTAATTGTAGCAGCAATTTGCAGATAACAATTGTTTTGTTTACTTTCATAATTATTGATTTGAAATTACTTTTAATGCAATCTAGAATGATAGTTAATGGGGTTTTCCCGCTTCGTGAATGCTTAGGTTAGGATGTTGCGTGGTGCGCATTATATTGACACGTTATTGGTGTGATGTAGCGTAAAGAGATATGACATCATTTTTTGTTTACTTTCAGAATTTCTGATTTGAAATGATTTCCCTTGAAAAACAAAATTGAAAATTCTTTGTTGGAAATTGCGTTTAAATACTCATTTGAGTTTTTATCACTTGTTATAACTTCAGTTAAATTGCAATCTACAAGTTTATGCGACATGCTATTTTCCATTTGTATTGCTTACACATTTTATTGCATGTATCTATATATTATTTAATATAAACATTTAATTCAAAGTAAAAATACACTTTTTTAATCTATTTATTTCAAATTAAACTAATTGAACTATTTAAACTATTTTAAACTATTGACTGACGTGAATGTTCAAAATGATGATAAAGGTTAATGTGTCCATTGAGAGAAGTCGTTTGCCTACTATTCAATGTTTCTTCTAGGTCCGAGTGCAAAGTTAAAAAAAAATAACTCGTGGGCAAAGTTGCACAACGTCCCTTTTTTGTGTGAAATATTTTACAAAATTTTGGTGCGCGGTGATTCTAAACTCCGGTCAAATTTCAGTGCAGCCGCGCAGCTTAAAGGGAACATTGCTACCATGGTTTTAACACTTCACATACATATCACCTGCAACCAAAAATCCACTACAGTATCAGAAACTTCAGCTGAGACAATCTAAAGCTATATGAACGATTGTTGAGCTCGGCTGGTTATATTGTCAATAAGAACTGCTCATTACTTGAGCCAAATAATGTCAATAAACTTGTCTGTTTGCGCTGTTGGTTAAAAGATGTCCTATTAAGATGACATTTCAGTGTTATTTCGATTTAACATTAATTAATAATACTTATGACACTATAAATTTCAATTTTTGGCTTTAATGGAAATTAACGATTAATTCATCATTAATGTTTCAATAGTTAATGATTAAAATTAAATTAATCGTTAACAGCCCTAATATATATATATATATATATATATATATATATATATATATATACGATCAACCAAGGCCGTCCAAGGACGTTCTGCCACCATTCGGTGGCATGTTGTAACTCCCCTTCAACAGCCGTCTCGACCGGCATACATGTGGATAACGTCAAAAATACTATTCATTGTAGTTAAAATAAATAACTCGTAAAAAAACAGAGCTTTTAACTATAAATACCAACGCGCATAACTCAAAATAAAGTCTTGGAAGAAATACTGCACCAAAAATAACTTGTTTTGAACGTCATCGTAAACTTGTTATGATTGGCTGCAGGTGTCATGTGTGTTTGAGAGACCAATCGCTATAGATGACGGGACAGAAAGGACATAAACTTGTCTTTTATTATATAGGAGGATATCAATCAAAGTACGTATCTGTGTATGTGTGTGTGCATGTCCTTTATAGCTGACTAAACCATTCATCCAAACGTAATGAACATTTTTGAGACTGTTGAGTACACTCCCGGGATGTTAACTGGCAACTTTTTTCTCAATTTAACACTCATGGGGCGCCGGGGGCACATAATGTCATTTTTTGCAAATATGAGCTATATAAAAATAAGTTTATGCGTTAGCTACTGAGTAAATGAATAGATCTTAACCAAACTTTGTATAAAAAAAAACTTGGTAGTCAAAATAAAAATACTATAGGGCACTTAGCTCCTAATGGCCACTCCTTCAGGGCTGAGGGCCCAAAATACAATTTTTCTTAAACGTTTAAGATTGTATTCCCCAATTCAATATTAAAGATCTTGACAAATAATTTTAAATGTATCCATTATATCAATATTGAAATGAACAGGTGTTTTGAACTTTATGTCTGGCCCTAAATGGGCCCTGGGGCCCTTAATATCGTTTGTTGCTTATATGCGCTATATAAAAATTAGTTTATGCGGAGATACTGAGTAAATTAATAGATCTTAACCAAACTTTGTATACAAAAACTTGGCAGCACATATTAAAATAAAATGTCTTTTTTCGTATATTTATATTTTGCCTATTCACTTTTTAAAGATCTTGAGAAATATATCCACGATGAAACTGAATTAAAATGAACAGGTTTTTGAAATTGACACCATGCACCGAATGGGCCCGGGGGCCCCTTAATGTCATTTCCCCCCAATATTAGCTATATAAAAAGCAGTTTATGCGTTAGCTAATGAGGAATTAACTGGATTTTGACAAAACTTAGTATTTAAAAACTTAAGAGCATGTATTAAATTACTATAGGGCACTGAACTCCTAATGTCCATTCCCTCGGAGCTGGGGCCCCAAACGTCATTTTTTACCCGAACGTATTCCCCATTCAATTTTACACGATATTGAGAAATCTAGCTTGAGTACAATGGCAATAAAAAAATTAATTATCACTCATTTTGGGGCCGGGGCCTTTAATATCGTTTCTTCTTTTGTGAGTTATTTTATTATTAATTTATTTATGCGTTTGCTATAAAACTTGACTTTTTTTCCACACTTCCGCGAAGGTTTTCTGGCATAATTGTCTTTTAAACATACCACTCATTGGACTCTTTAAATTTATTCATTTTTACTGAGATCGTTGCAAGTGTTGCATAAAATTACTGTCTTGCAAAATGATAATTCAGTTAATTAGTATTGACTTTGTTGCATCGAAGAGTATATACCGAGTGATAATTTTATTCTTATTTAAAACACTAAGCTTTTTAAAAAAATCATACAACTGTATAAAAAAAAATTCTTAAAATCTCGGCTGATCTATCTTTGATAAATACACACTAACGTCATTTATTTTATTAGAAAGATGTTAATAACAAGGATAGTGGTGACAGTAGACATTTTATAACTTGTATAACTCTTTTATAACATGTCATATTTTGAAGTGATCAGTTGTTTAAAACTGATTTTTATATGAACATTTGTTTAATATAAGCTTCTCTACTATTAATATCATTGGAGTTAGCTACATATAAGCTTCTCTACTATTAATATCATTGGAGTTAGCTACATATAAGCTTCTCTACTATTAATATCATTGGAGTTAGCTACATATAAGCTTCTCTACTATTAATATCATTGGAGTTAGCTACATATAAGCTTCTCTACTATTAATATCATTGGAGTTAGCTACATATAAGCTTCTCTACTATTAATATCATTGGAGTTAGCTACATATAAGCTTCTCTACTATTAATATCATTGGAGTTAGCTACATATAAGCTTCTCTACTATTAATATCATTGGAGTTAGCTACATATAAGCTTCTCTACTATTAATATCATTGGAGTTAGCTACATATAAGCTTCTCTACTATTAATATCATTGGAGTTAGCTACATATAAGCTTCTCTACTATTAATATCATTGGAGTTAGCTACATATAAGCTTCTCTACTATTAATATCATTGGAGTTAGCTACATATAAGCTTCTCTACTATTAATATCATTGGAGTTAGCTACATATAAGCTTCTCTACTATTAATATCATTGGAGTTAGCTACATATAAGCTTCTCTACTATTAATATCATTGGAGTTAGCTACATATAAGCTTCTCTACTATTAATATCATTGGAGTTAGCTACATATAAGCTTCTCTACTATTAATATCATTGGAGTTAGCTACATATAAGCTTCTCTACTATTAATATCATTGGAGTTAGCTACATATAAGCTTCTCTACTATTAATATCATTGGAGTTAGCTACATATAAGCTTCTCTACTATTAATATCATTGGAGTTAGCTACATATAAGCTGCTATGGACGGCATATTGGAAAATGTAAATAAACGTCTAACGATTCATTGATTTCCTGACTGAACATTGTTTTATATCAAATTTGTTACTTATTTTTTTCCCACTTACCCTTTACACAGTTTTATTATCAACATATCTAATTATTTCTATTTCCTAAATATATTGGTCTGTCGTGTTAATTTGTCTATTAAGTGGCGGCAAATTAAAACACTAATAAAACTTGGAGTTATAGAAACAACAAACGCATACATATGTTTTCTGTAGGGCTGATAACGATTAATGTAACTTTGCGCACTGACCAACGAAGCTTAGACTTATAGGAAACATTGCATGGTAGGCAAACGATTTCTCTCAATGGACACAATAACCTTTATCAACAGTTAGAACATTCACATAAGTCAATAGTTTAAAACAAAATGTTCGAGTAATCGTCCGGAAATTAGTTCATAATTATCGGTCAAAATATTTTACTTTTTGACTTCCAGTACATTTATAAGTGGTGGGTCGATTAATCGCGAAAATTAATCGTTAAAATTTTTAACCATTTATCAAGAAAGTAATTGTTAATTTCTACAGCCCTATTTTATTGTAAAGAACATTCTCGCAATTAATTAAGCTAAAGAATTAAGAGTATTGTGATCCAAGTACACATAGCAGTTTAGACAAGACAGACACATAAGTATCGAATACAGCTAAAACAGATTAGACTGAAAGTAATGGATCATGTTTACATTGTAATTTATTGTTGTATTCTATAGTCGGATTTAATGTGTGTAAGTTCAATGTGATTCGTCTCTCTAAAACATTTGATCCATTACCTCTATTGAGATCATATCTTGATACATAAATTGATTGCTACTGAAGTCAACTGAAAACTTGACGTCATTTGAACAGATGAAATCTAAAGGAATAAATATTTAACATTTTATTTGTCCAGCAATGTCACTCTGACCTGTTTCTCACATAAAATGCACCTGTAAATATTCAGGCTAATCTATAAGAGCAAAAGTTTAAGGGCAAGTTACGATACAGTTGTCCCTTCACAATTCACTTCCTTAATTTATCAATAAAAAACACAGGGTAGGACAAACATGTTACTTGTGAAATTGAACATATTTGGGAATGTATGAACTTTCTCTTGATAACAATAACAAAACACGTCCTCAGAGTCGTTTAACTAAACCATATTGTCAATCACGTGATCTCTGTGACGTAGAACATATACATCCTCGTAACCAAAACAATGTGCTAAACTTACAGTTCTGAAGATTCGGCTATAGAGCGAACTTGAGTGTGGAAACTTTTTATTTTTTATAATTGAATTTTATTTCAATTATAAGTTTTATTAATTGTTTGAATTAAGTTATATGTTTAATTTATATAAAATGTATAAATATGTTGAAATCTAATTTATAAATGACAACATAGATTCGTTTTTTTCATTTGAATATTCTCCATCATTTTATAATTCAAAAGTTACTCATTTACCAAGAAATACTTTATCAATAAAACAAACAGATTTGGTGGGTAATATAATTGATAACACAACTGAGTTTATATTTAAATGTGATAAGCACAACTGATGAAACAATCATTTTGATAATTATATGGTAAAGCTGAAACACTAACAATGGTTTGACCTAAAGGCCATATTCGTCTTTTATCAATGCCAACATTTTTTACAGTTCAAAAAATAAGGTTCACAAAACCATGTTTAATAATTTTCCATCTCTTCACTTTCTGAGTTTATAAAATGTTTGTTTGTCTATTTTAATGAAAGCGTTAATGTTATTTCGATCAACTCTCGGACAGGCCGAAGAAGCTGAAAGTCGCAAGTTCCTGCAATAAACAGGTAGGCGACAAATGCTCTACACGCAATCGTCTATGGTTATTAAATACATAGTGAACGAGCTTGACCTCTGAACTCATGTGTAATGTCTTTTTAGAGGCCAAAACCTTACTCAGATGTTTACATATCGTAAAGGTAGAAGCAACCAAAAACCAATCCTTGTTTCTAACATATTTTTAACATCTGATAATCGCGCTGATCTATACTGCCAACAAAGCTAATCAAACAAAGCGTTGCCTAGTAGTGTTTTTCAAGCTGACATAATACCATTTTATATAACATATAAAGTATCCAATCTTGTAGACAACGAAGACAAGTTTATTATACAATACATGTCGACTATAAGGTAGTAAAGTTTAAGAATTATGGCATAAACAAGAGAAATTACAGTGTTGAAATTGGACTAACTCTTTATCTGGGGTAGGAGAATCTTAGCAATTCATTGACATTGTATCCCTAATTTCAGGGATCGAAACCAAGTGTCAGAGCACTTAAATAAATTTGTTTTCTATTCAAAGAAAACAACAACTGTCATCACCGAATTTAAACAGTAAGGTAACAGAGTACATATATTAAAGGGAATATACCATTTTTATAGTTTGTTTTAAATTCGAAATAAATACAATTTTAAAATCTATTTGTCTTTCGAATTTAATGTTTCTATACATTTTTTGTAATATTACGTTTATACACAAAATAAGTCACACAGATAATTAATATTTAGAGTCATAGAAATATAATTTATATATTTATTACCATCTTTTTTAAAGAAAAAAGTTCTTATCATTAATCGTCCAAAGTAAGTTTGGTTAATATATATATACGTATATATATTAAATAAAACAGCACCGGTGCTTTGTAGTGCATCGCTAGCGTGAAAAAAAACATTATATTTCCATTATTTAACAACACTAAAAATATGTGAATTTTACCTTTATTCTTTTACATATTTTATGTGATCAGTGACATGAGTACTTTTTCAGTAATGTGAGTAATACTTCAGTTAGGTGAGTACTGTTTCAGATAGGTGAGTATTGTTTCAGTTAGGTGATTACTGTTTCAGTTAGGTGAGTACTGTTTCAGTTAGGTGAGTACTGTTTCAGTTAAGTGAGTACTGTTCCAGTTAGGTGAGTACTGTTTCAGTTGGGTTAGTACTGTATCAGTTAGGTGAGTACTGTTTCAGTTAGGTGAGTACTGTTTCAGTTAGGTGAGTACTGTTTCAGTTGGGTTAGTACTGTATCAGTTAGGTGAGTACTGTTTCAGTTAGGTGAGTACTGTTTCAGTTAGGTGAGTACTGTTTCAGTTGGGTTAGTACTGTATCAGTTAGGTGAGTACTGTTTCAGTTAGGTGAGTACTGTTTCAGTTAGGTGAGTACTGTTTCAGTTAGGTGAGTACTGTTTCAGTCAGGTAAGTACTGTTTCAGTTAGGTGAGTACTGTTTCAGTTATGTTGAGTAATGTTTCATTTAGTTGAGTACTGTTTCAGTTAGGTAGTGTGAGATTTGTTTGTGCTTCAGTGTTTATGTTTATTTCAGAGAATTATTTACTAGGGCGAAATTTTAGATATAAGTAAAAGATCATAAAAACTGTTATACCATAATTTATATCAACATTCATAATGTATGTTATATTATAAAAGAAAACATTTAAGTACACATGAAAATGATTCCTTGTGTTTGTTAACTTAATAATGTCATGGGTGCCACAAACTGAGTTAGGACATATAACGGGGATGTTTTACTACAATCTGAAAAAAATATGTTTAAAAAAGCAAGAACAAATACATATATATATATATATATTTAATTTAGTAGTTGTTGATGTCTGCTCACCCATTAGACCTTTCTTCTGAATTCAGCCAATTTCTATCGGAAAGGAAACAAGCGATTTTTTAAGCGTATACATTGTCCGAAGTCAATTTTACCATTATTGTTATCAATTCTCTGTTTAATGTCAGAAACCAATAGATACGTTAGCATTGTCTGTCATGATTTTCTGTCTGCATGAGTTGTATGATTGTCATTGTCTGAAATTGTGTGAGAGTTGTGTGTATGTAAGAGTTGTCTGTCTGTTACTGACGACGCACACACAAGCCTATGAAGTTGACAATAGCACGGCCCGGCAGTATAAAGGTAAGCGACCAAATCTGCACACATGCAATAATCTATTGTCAAAGAATACCAATCGTACACACTTGACATCTGACCCCGTGTGTATTCTTGAGAGATCTTTGTATAAGCCGAAACCTACCTCTTAATTGTTTTTTTTTGGGTTGGGATGAAACAGAAAACAACAGACAAACTGCTTTTCTTATTCTCAATACAATAAATTTTACATCTGCATTTCTCATGGTTGAACGCACTGTTACAAAGTTAATGTCACACCAATTAAAATCAATCATACCTCTAATATGTTTTATAAAAGATAATGTACGAATAGTGACTTGGTGCATGGGAAATGCATACCTCTGTGTGATCATTTATCATGAATAGGAAGATTTAAATTATGTATTTTCTTTGCCTGTATTCAGGCCTTGGCCCTGAGTAACTACGAGTATCTCTGGTCATGGGTTTAATCTGTACTGTTACACCGGATATCTTCTGGTCAAGGGTTTGATCCATACTGTTACACCGGTCAGGGCTATCATGTTGCACTCTTTCACCACAGAAATGTTTATTAAGAAAACTAATGTTTTAAAAACGTATTATAAAGATAATACACAATTCTGTTTGTAATAAACTCATAAAACACAATAAAGCAAAGCATATATAAACATATAAACATATTTGGTAATCACAATTTTAGCCCTTTAACACAATTACTTATTGTCAATGCAATTAAAAAAATATTTAATATTTTTTTTAGAAATATATATAGATACTAGTTTGTGCTGCGGCGCCGTGGCGCCTGCGGCGCCCCCCTATTTTAAGGGCGCCTACGGCGCCCACCTTTTTCAAAAGCCCAACTAACTTGTCCTTGTATGATAAATACGTAATATTAACATTTCTTAAATGTACAGAAAGTATTTTATAATATTTTTTAATAATTTTTTTTATGTCAAAAGCGCAAGTAACTTATCCTTGTATGATAAATACGAAATATTACTGAAAATTAAACAAAGTATTTATATAATAATTTTTACAGTGCTAATCACCACACGATTTTTTAACTAATTTTAGAAAGCAGCGCACCAAATTACTGCACCAAAAAATAACTATTTGAGTCAATCAGCACTGCTTACAACACAAAATTTAAAAAAAAGCAGAGTGATGTCCCTCAGCATTCCGCTACATAATTGAGCGTAAATATATATATGACTAGTTTGTGCTGCGGCGCCGTGGCGCCTGCGGCGCCCCATTTTTTAAGGGCGCCTATGGCGCCCACCTTTTTCAAAAGCCCAACTAACTTGTCCTTGTATGATAAATACGTAATATTAAAATTTCTTAAATGTACACAAAGTATATTATAATAGATTTTATGTCAAAAGCCCAAGTAACTTATCCTTGTATGATAAATACGAAATATTCCTGAAATGTACACAAAGTATGAATATAACATAGGTTGTGCTGCGGCACCCACTTTTATTTTTCAAAAGCCCAACAAACTTGTCCTTGTATGATAGATACGTAATATTAAACTACCTTAAATGTACACAAAGTAATTTTAAATTCAGGCTGTAGGCTGTAGGGCGCCTACGGCACCCACTTTTTTTTTGGTCAAAAGCCCAAGTAACTTATCCTTGTATGATAAATACGAAATATTCCTGAAAATTAAATAAAGTATTTATATAATAATTTTTACAGTGCTAAATACCACACGATTTTTTAACTAATTTTAGAAAGCAGAGCTCCAAATTACTGCACCAAAAAATAACTATTTGAGTCAATCAGCACTGCTCACAACGCAAAATTAAAAAAAAGCAGAGTGATGTCCCTCAGCGTTCCGCTACATAATTGAGCGTAAATAAATATATATATGATGATAATGATTTGTTACTGTATTCAAATTGCAACCCAAAAAGTAATTGGCAAAATAAAATGCATCTTCTAGTCTTCTTAAATATATTACGTTTACAGGATTGTTAACTGAATCCGTAATTCTCATTTTTAAAGGAATGAAAAATTTTTTGTATCACTCTAATGTACATACACTATAGTTTGCCAGTGACATATTCAGGCGATGGAAAGATATTTACACGACATATAAAAATTGTTCTATTATCAGAAGACATATTTTCCCAAGTTAATCAAGTATTTATAAACAAAATAAAAATACCAGTAATAAGGCATACTATTCAAATCAACTTTTATAAATACATTGTAAATAGATTTTTGGTATAAATGAAATTTAAAATATTTGGATTTTTTATTTAATCCTTAACAAATATATATACTAATGTATTACAAAGAAGAATTACTTTCCCTTGTTTTTATTCATCTTATACAAAGAGTTAGTTTGTGTAAAGACTACATTACACAATATAAGAAAAAGGCAGTAACCAGATAAATATATTTACAATAACTGTTTAAAATTAATGAATTTATCAAAAATTTGAATCTTAAATCTGAATATCCAATACTCAGAACAAGATGATAAGAAGAACGTAAATGTCTATTGTGATACTAATACACAGTTGCTTCGTCTGTATATATGTACAGATCAATTTATGATAAGTTTTTGACTCTGACCTCATGAATTGAATGCCTAATACATTTAGTTAAGCAATGGTAATGGACAATATAAAGATGCTATCGCTGGCGCTAAATAATAAAACCTGTTAAACTTAAATATAAATTGTAGCCCAGAATGACACATTGAACAAAATCTAAATATAATTGTAAGATAGCTTTTAATCAATGTAAATTAAAGCCACCGCAAGATCCAGTTTTCGGTAGTTATTAAGTGTTTTTACCATTGTATGTAGAACATGTGTAGCAATGAGCGTCTGAAATTTTAAAAAAAATTAGATAATTTTCATCTTATCTTATCTTATGTTAGTAGAGTTTTGGTCTCCCTAGTTTTGTTAAGGCAAAACTTTCCACGTCCGAAATTCGGACGGGATGAACGATAATTTTTAAATTTATGTTTTTGTATACGGAATAAGAAAAAAAAGTTGTTATCCCTAAGTCTATCTGAGTGTTGCATAATATTATCTTTGTGTTGTATACTATAATTAGAAGTAATTCTTATTGTTACTAATTTTTATTTCGTACTTCTATGAAGTCTTTCTAGGTCCAATGAAATAAATAATGGTGTTACTCTTGTCAATAGAAAATGTTCTCCGTTAATAAATCATGCATATCTTTATGGAATTCGTTCTATTTAACTTTATCTCTATTTTATTATGTTTAGCGTAGGTATAATATACACATTTGACCATATTCTGATGACATACTTTTAGGCTAGAATTATGTCCGTGGATGTCGAAGGCCGAAGGTTTTAAAGAGTTTATTCTTCCCGTCTGTGTGTGTGTGTTCGTTCGTCCGTCGATACGACGAGGACCACTCTAGTCATCCGAGGGTTGTCTGTGCGTGCGCAGATGGCTGATTAGGCTGATCCTTGCACGAAAGGTTCGGGAACAGAAGGGACAAGGGACGAGTGCGACATCTCCTGTACCGTGAGACTTAAGAGAATATTCTCACAACACAAGAAGACGTGTTTGTTGGAGATGTAAAGTTCATCATTAAATCTGTCAATATTTTATGTTTTGACTCATTCAAGCGGCTTCTTTTGTCTTATATCTTGTACCATATCTCTGCTGTATTACACACATCCGTAGCATCGTAACATTTCGAATCAAGGGGGATAGGACCATATATATCTTACTGTAAAATAATGAAACAGTTTAAAATCATCTTTCTACATAAAGATTTATTTTATTTTTAATTAATGCAATTATTCAGGATATTAATTTTTATTTTTATTTCCGTATTTTCATAAAATATAATGGCTTAAAACATACATTATGGCTATTTTAAATGGTAAACATACAAACATGGACAATGTATGTCAAACGAGAAGTTTTAATTTATAAATACCTAATGAGTGGCAAATTGTAAACGGATAAGCCGTATGCTGCTCTCGAGTAACTTTTACATACGGTTTCAATACGTAAACGAATTTCTAATGATAGGAACGATAAATAGTGTTAAGCAATGTAGTTGTCCACATTGGTAAACGTGTGGAGATTTGGAGGGATAATTACACAAAAAATAATAAGTAAAATGTAAAAAAATATTTTTTTTAAAAAGGACACGCTTTTATTTACAAACATTTACAGACTGAAACGCGCTGATTTCCCCTGCCCTTGATGTAAACACGGGAATTTACGAGGGCTAGAGTGAAACCAGTGAACCGTGGAGGTCAACCCTAGCAGACGACTATACATTCGAAATAGTGATAAATAGAGATAAACTAAAAATTAATTAATTTCATTACGGTACATTCGATCGATCTGAAATTTTGATACAATGCATTGTCATCCAAGATCTATCTGTGGTAAAATTTTGAGATCTCTAGGTCCATCAGAAGTGCTTTAATTTTACGTTACAAGATTTGACGGATACAAAATAGTAAACATGGCAGTTACATAAAAGCTTGTAAAAATGCATTAATTTAACAAAAACAACACACAACTGTTTTCTTATAGCTAAATAAACATATAGTCAAATTTTTAAAAAATTAATTAAAACATGTCTTTAGGGCGTACTTTTAATTTTGTTTGGAAATTAAAAAAAAACTGTTATTGTAGAGATTCATTAAGATAACATGCATTATATATTCTACAAAAAGTTACATTCCATAAAATTGTGTAAAACAATTATTTCCCTTATTATTTTTATTTTAGGCATTGCCTACTGGAAAAACTAACAAAAAACAAGAGATCAATGCAAAAAGAAAAAAAGTGATAACATGTACGTTATTATTTTAATAACATAAACAATCCATTACTCTCCTTTTATTTAAAATACAAATTTAGTATAACTTGTAGTTAAAATAAAAATAAATCAAAATGAACAACATTTTGTTTTTAAAATGTTGCATGCTTCGTCTAGCTATTAGGAAATGACGTAATTGGTTTATTTGTATTCATCGATTTTGAGAGTAATTGTCTATATTAGCATTGAATTGATAGAGAAGAAAATTTACCTTTTATTGTTATATTTGACGTGCATATCATTGTATTTTCCATGATCGCTGCACTAAAAAGAACCGCTATCGACATGCTTAATATGAGATTGTAATTGAGACAACTTTAAGTGGCAACATTAATGAGTAGATCATATTATTATTTTATATAACTTCGGTGAAATTGAAATCTACAAGTATATGCGACATAGTATTATTTTTTTAGTCTGGCTTACACGTTGTATTGAATTATTTAAATATTCTTTATAAAAATGTTTTATTTAAAGGAAAAATAAACGTTTAATATCCTAATTATTTAAAATGAAGATCACTATAAATTTATTACATTACCGTCAATTATTGTTTTGCCTAGTTTGATTGAACCGACGCACCCCCTCACAGAGATGAATAGGGACACTTAACCAATTGGCACGCCACTTGACTTCGATCTCTCTAAAAAGGGATACCATTTTAATGAATTGTTCATTGTTAGTATTCTACTAATACTATCCCAAGTGTAGATTACATTAATATCTTGACCATACTTCATTTACCTCTAAATAAAAATATTCAAGTCTGACTGTTTGTGGTTTATGACTTAGTACAGTGATTCGCACAGTGGGCGCTACCACTCCCTGGTGCGCGCTGCAGCGTTTAAAGAGGGGGGTGATGACCACTGGTGCATTTGTGGGGGGAGGGGGCGGAGAATAAATTTTAAGGGGGCGGTGATAGCTTAAAAGAAATTAAATGTTTTTTTTAAAAAATGTATTTATGTATTCCGTGAAGCTATAATTCCTTCCAGACCACAATAACATTTAAGTAAAATTCATGGATGTAAAAAACTTTAGGACTTATAAAAAATAACAAAAAGGAAAAAAATTCCAAACAACTGACTTTGACAAAAATCTTTTCAACCGCAACCACTCAAGATGGCCATATTTAGCTTTTTCTTACAATATTTCGTTAATGATTTCCAAATCGGAAAACCTCATACTATTGATGTAGAACTAATTATACTGGTTATAAGTAAAAGTAAAAAGTAATAGGTGCTTCCAGACAGGACAATGACATGTGCTTCCAGACAGGTGCTTCCAGACAGGACAATGACAGGTGCTTCCAGACAGGACAATGACAGGTGCTTCATGACAGGACAATGACAGGTGCATCCAGACATGTGCTTCCAGACAGGACAATGACAGGTGCTTCCAGACAGGACACTGACAGGTGCTCACAGACAGTACCATGACAGGTGCTTCCAGACAGGACAAAGGCAGGTGCTTCCAGACAGGACAATGACAGTTGCTTCCAGACAGGACACTGACAGGTGCTCACAGACAGTACACTGACAGGTGCTTCCAGACAGGAAAAATATATGTGCTTCCAGACAGGACAATGACAGGTGCTCCCAGACAGGACAATGACAGGTGCTCCCAGATAGGACAATGACAGGTGCTCCCAGGTAGGACAATGACAGGGTGCTTCCAGACAGCACAATGACAGGTGCTCATAGACAGGACAATGACATGTGCTCCCAGACATGACAATGACAGGTGCTCCCAGACAGGACAATGACGGTGCTCCCAGACAGGACAATGACAGATGCTCCCAGACAGGACAAATGACGGTGCTTCCAGACAGGACAATGACAGGTGCTTCAAGACAGGACAATGACAGGTGCTTCCAGACAGGTCTATCAGACAGGTGCTTCCAGACAGGACAATGACAGGTGCTCCAGACAGGGCAATGACAGGTGCTTCCAGACAGGACAATGACAGGTGCTTCCAGACAGGTGCTTCCAGACAGGACAATGACAGGTGCTTCCCAGACAGGACAAGGACATGTGCTTCATGACAGGACAATGACAGGTGCATCCAGACATGTGCTCCAGACAGGACAAAGGCAGGTGCTTCCAGACAGGACAATGACAGGTGCTACCAGACAGGACAATGACAGGTGCTCCCAGATAGGACAATGACAGGTGCTCCCAGGTAGGACAATGACAGGGTGCTTCCAGACAGCACAATGACAGGTGCTCATAGACAGGACAATGACAGGTGCTCCCAGACAGGACAATGACAGGTGCTCCCAGACAGGACAATGACAGGTGCTCCAAGAGAGGACAATCACATGTGCTCTCCGATAGGAAAATGACAGGTGCTCCCAGACAGTACAAAGACAGGTGCTCACCAGACAGGACATTGCTAATAGGAACAATCAAGTGATCATCTTTTATAGTTGAGACCTGTATCAAGGATGTGTCTGACTTTGAAAAAAAATTAATTAAAATGTTAAATCGTCAAAAAAAGGTTTTTACTTTTTTCCCCTTTAAAGTTTGCTGATAATTAAATCTATAGTATGCTGTGACTGAGTATTGAATAAAACAAACCTAATGTTGGATGTGACTGAGTATTGAATAAAACAAAACTTATGTTGGCTTTGACTGAGTATTGAATAATACAAACCTTATGTTGGCTGTGACTGAGTATTGAATAAAACAAACCTTATGTTGGCTGTGACTTAGTATTGAATAATACAAACCTTATGTTAGCTGTGACTTAGTATTGAATAAAACAAACCATATGTTGGCTGTGACTTAGTATTGAATAAAACAAACCTTATGTTGGCTGTGACTGGGTATTGAATAAATACAAACCTAATGTTTGCTGTGACTGAGTATTGAATAAAACAAACCTTATGTTGGCTGTGACTGAGTATTGAATAATACAAACCTTATGTTGGCTGTGACTGAGTATTGAATAATACAAACCTTATGTTGGCTGTGACTTAGTATTGAATAAAACAAACCTTATGTTGTCTGTGACTGAGTATTGAATAATACAAACCTTATGTAGGCTGTGACTGGGTATTGAATAAAACAAACCTTATGTTGGCTGTGACTGAGTATTGAATAAAACAAACCTTATGTTGGCTGTGACTGGGTATTGAATAAAACAAACCTTATGTTGGCTGTGACTGAGTATTGAATACAAACAAACCTTATGTTGGCTGTGACTGAGTATTGAATAAAACAAACCTTATGTTGCTCTCGCTGCTTTTAATGGAAGGGTTTGGGTTTATCGTTTTTTGTTTTAAAATCACTTAAACTTATTGTTAACGGTGTCCTGAGAGTTTACGATATTCCATTACCAAATAACTTTACGTCATTAACACTAGTTATAGCTACTGTACGTCATTAACACTAAGTTATAGCTACTGTACGTCATTAACACTAAGTTATTGCTACTGTACGTCATTAACACTAAGTTATAGCTACTGTACGTCATTAACATAAGTTATAGCTACTGTACGTCATTAACACTAAGTTATCGCTCTGAGAGTTATCGTAAAGACCACAGTTAAAAGTTTAATTAAAGGCAGCTCATTTCAAGCAAATAAACTTTGAATTACTATAAGAATTTTTACAGTGTGTCTGTTAAATTTGTAATCGTTTGTTTTGTCTGTCTCTTAGTGTTGTCTTTCTGATAGGGTTGTCTGCCTATTAGTGTTCGCTCTCTGTTATTGTTGTCTGTTACATTTTTTCCGACAGAAATGTAAACGTGATAATTTTTAAAAATCTACTTATGTAAATTTTATGGCTAGATATTCACACATGTCTTAAGACAACGGGACAACGCTGATAGTTATCAACATAATAAACATTGATAGAATTTCAATGCCAACGTTTGAATCATACAAAGAATAATAACAGACATTGCAATAATGCAGTTTAAATTAAAAGGTTACCTTTACTAGCGATGTTGTGAGTTGATCTTGAAACAATGACGAATGTGCGCTGTAAGTTGATCTTTAAACAATGACGAATGCGCGCAGTAAGTTGATCTTTAAACAATGACGAAAGTGCGCTGTAAGTTGATCTTTAAACAATGACAGATGTGCGCTGTAAGTTGATCTTTAAACAATGACGAATGTGCGCTGTTAAGGGTCCAGCCTGGGCACTAAGTCAACAACTTAATTGAACATATATAATTATGTCATACAATTCTCTTACTCTATAATAAAATATCCACATATTTTGCTCAATGACGTCATCACAAGACAATTGATGTTAGTAAATGTAAAACGTTTGGGCCATACGGCTTATCTCTGTCTGTTATTTATTCTCAGTTTTATGTCAGAAACTAATGGACAAGTTCGTGTTGTCTGTTCTGATTGTCTGTACGAGTCGTATGATGTTATTGTTGTCTGTCCTGATTGTAAGAGTCGTAGGATGTTATTGTCGTCTGTCAGTTTGTAAGATGTCCATTAAATATTAGGGTTGCCTGTCTGTTAGATTTGTCTGATGGTTGGTGTTGTCTGTCTATAAGATTGATCTGATTGTTAAGGTTTTCTATCTGTCAGAAATGGCTGAGTGTATGTGTTTCCTAAATGTCAGAGATGTCCAAGTGTTAGTATTGTCTGTATGTAAAAGTTGTCTGTTTGTTAGTGTTGTCTGCCATTTTGATAGTGTCCTATTATTGTTAGTTTTGCAATAATAAATTAGAAAGCAATACTTTAAGCATATTTAAATAGAAAAATAATCATTGATTGATCCGAGTTTGAAATCAGATATACATAAAAGGAACTATTTACAATTTAAAAATCGATCTATTTCACATCTGACGCGCAATTGTGTTGTCCGTGACAGCAGCACTAAAAAGCACCTTTATCGACATACTTAAAATGCGATTGTAATTGAGACAATTTAAGCGGCAAGATTAAAGAGTAGATCATTATATTTTACTTTAACTTCAATGAAATTGCAATCTACAAGTCTATGTCTACATTGCGTCCATCCAGCATCAAAAGGGTGTCCCTGTGTTCACCCAGCATCAAATGTGTGTCCCTGCGTCCATCCACCACAAATGGGTGTCCCTGTGTTCACACAGCATCAAATGGGTGTCCCTGCGTTCACCCAGCAACAAATGTGTGTCCCTGTGTTCACCCAGCATCAAATGGGTGTCCCTGTGTTCACCCAGCATCAAATGGGTGTCCCTGCGTTCACCCAGCATCAAATGGGTGTCCCTGTGTTCACCCAGCATCAAATGTGTGTCCCTGTGTTCACCCAGCATCAAATGGGTGTCCCTGTGTTCACCCAGCATCAAATGGGTGTCCCTGCGTTCACCCAGCATCATATGTGTGTCCCTGTGTTCACCCAGCATCAAATGGGTGTCCCTGTGTTCACCCAGCATCCAATGTGTGTCCCTGTGTTCACCCAGCATCAAATGTGTGTCCCTGTGTTCACCCAGCATCGAATAAGTGTCCCTGCGTTCACCCAGCATTGAATAGGTTACGCACACAAAGGCAGCTTGGCATTGTGCCATAGAAGATTGTCTGTAAATTTAAAATTGAAATAGCTTCATGTTCGGGATTAAAAGTTAGTCTCGTGTTTTCAATTAGATTCGTCAATGCGCTTGCACTTGGCATTGTATATACGCAATTTTACAGATTGTCAGTCTTCTTTCAATATTGACATTGGAGCAGTAAATTAAAAGAAAAAACTTAAATCTGTGGGGCCATGAACCCTCGAAATAGCTTAAGATTGTGATGAATTCACGTGTGTAATAAAGAATTTGTACCCATTTTCCTTTGGTAAAATCATTTTAAACGGTGCGGCACTCCGCTAAATTACGATAACACCAATTGGCGCCGAAACATAGCATTTGTCCCTCTCCCCTCCCTAAATTAAATAACTTGAATGTTTGTTATTTCACTTGACGTTATATACACAAACTTAAAATACATTTTTAAGCCACTGTGGAGTAATACTACTAATAAACTATAAAACTCTTTTCTTAGTTTTCTGATTTATTTTGATTTCTGGACATAACAAATCATATAGCTTTAAAAGAAATAGAATCAAACTGCTATTATTGTGTTTTTCTAGTTGCTAACGGAAGAATTTTAGCGACATGTGCGTTGTTTAGTAGCGTTCTTTCAAGCTGACGTATAACAATTTAATGCAAAATATTAAGTATCCACTCTTGTAGACAACAAAGGCAAGTTTATTATAAACAAGTAATAAATATAAATTAGTACTACTTTTTACGAATTATGCTATAAACCAGGGAAATAAGTTTTTTCAGAATTGGACTAAGGCTTTATCTAGGGTAGGAGAATCGTAACCTTTCATTGGCATTGTATTTAATTGTATCCCTATTTATAGGGATCGAGATCAAGTGGCATAGCACTCTATTACATAAATATCAGCTATCGTTATATTGATTGCTCAAAAGTAAAGTAAGCATATCTATTAAAATAAATATATTCATTTTATAGTTTATTTTAAATTCGAAATAAATACTATTTTAAAATCTAATTTGTAAATTGAATGTTATCTCTCTATACATTTTTATGTTACGTTCATACAACATACTAAGAAACACAAAACATTAACATTAGGAATCCTGAAAATACAAATTATATATTAATAAATTATTTTTTTTTAAGTCGTATCATTATTTGTCTAAGGTAAGTATTGTAAAAACAAATTATATTTATATTAAATACTAAAGCATCGGTGCTTGGTGGTGCATCGCTAATGTGAAAACAATTTCCAATATCATCATTGAACAACATAGAAAGTAAATTTAAATTAACCCACACATTTTACAACTTTGTTAAAATTATCTGTACCAACCTACAAAATCAACTTAATGGAACCTATCTATTATAGTACGCACCAATGCGATCGGTTTATTCATAGAGCGATAATAAGTGGGTGTATGAATCAGTTATACAACATCAAGTTCAGACTTATATCGATATTATTGAAGTATGTCATTGAAATAGCTAACGCGTATTTTACCCGGTACAGTAAGATTACGGTTTAGCACATAATCCCTCGCCCGTTTCAAACGGCTTATTTCTTCTAGCGTAGAAAGCAATAATTCTCTCTAAAGAACGGTCGTCTGTATTGTCCACGGGTCGCTCCCTCATGTTCTAATTTTACCTCCCTTGTGTTCGGAACACCTGCCTCGAAAACTGGAATTGTTAGTTAATACCATTTTGTAAATTACATAAAACTCAATTTTTAAAGTAGTTTGATATACTTCCGTGTAGGTTTCTGGTTATAAATAAAAATTTTAAAAAGTATTTTTTTTATATTTATTTTAAATTACCCTCCATAAGCTTCTTTCTCTTCCGTAAAAAAATTTAGTATATTGTAAAGAAGAGAACAAAGAAATGTGTTCTATTTCAGATAAATAAAATGTTTTATTTTCTGTTAAATCTACATTTTAAAAAAGTACTTAAGTGTAATTTACATTGACATAGTGCTACTCCACAGAGCACCGGTGCTGACGTGTTTTATGTGACATTTAACGTGAGTAAACTTATCTACTGAGATAAATAACAATTATTTTATGTTTACAAAATTACTGATAAAAGTAAATTAAAATTGTATAAGACATTGTACTAATAATTTGTGTTACTCAAATGTTTAAGGTTGTGTGACTTAAATTAAGCAAATAAAATGAAATTTGAAAGGAAAAATAAAGTGTTTAATGTATGTTTTTTTTTAATAATTATGAAAACAAAATAAATACTTTTTATATAATTGTCTGATTGTTGCAGGAGAGTGAGATACCGCGTAACTTTTTATATTAAAAAAAAACAGTTTGTCTTATTCAAGTGTCATGCTACTTCACTACGGTCCCCTAAAATTAGCGATACAATGGTACTGAATTTCTAGTCATAATATGTATTACCGGTATATAGTAAAAAAAAAGTAAGTCCCATAGCCGTAGGGCAAGGATGTCCAAAGTCCGGCCCGCGGGCCAAAACCGGCCAGCGAAGCCATTTTTACTGGCCCGCGGCCTCATCTGAAATAATTAATTAACTGACGTATTATTTCTGTAAAGATAGTATATTTATTAGAAAAGTAGAAATTTTGTACTGTTTTGAGTATGTCAAATGATGGCGAAAATCTGAATAAAAGTTGACTGAAACTGAGCGAAATGAGAAGCTGAAATAACTGGAACCTGGATAAACCTCACAGCAAAGCTTATTTTCAAGAATCGGTCAGGCTATTGAAAATTCCTCAAAGGCAAGTTATGAGGTAGCTAAACTGATAGCGAAACACAGCAAGTCATTTACTGATGGCGAGTTTTTAAAATAATGCTTGATAAAACTTGTTGAAAATATCTGTCCCGAGAAAAAGCAGGAGTTTGCCAATGTTTGCCTGTCACGCAAAACTGTGGCTCGCAGAATTGAAGAAGTCTCATCTGACATTAAGAGATAAATAGAGTCAAAAGCAGAAAAATTTGATTTTTTTCTCTATAGCCTGTGACTAAAGCCCTGATGCATCTGACCCTGCACAACTTCTTTTTTTTAAAGGATTTAATGATGACATGTGTGTGAGTGAAGAATTACTTGACCTTCAGAGTCTTAAAGACCAAACAAGGGGAAAAGATTTATTTACTTTTGTTTTTTCTTCTGTCAATGACATTAAACTACCTTGGAAAAAATATCTGGAATTATTACTGATGGTGCACCTGCCATGATTGGTGAGCATAGTGGACTTGCAACACTTGTCTGTAACAAAGTCAGTGAGGAGGGTGGCAAAACTATTAAACTTCACTGTATCAATCACCAACAAGTTCTTTGTGCCAAACATCTTAGATGTGATCATGTCATTAAGCCAGTAATAAAAGCTATAGACTCTTTTCGCTCTAAAGCCCTGTATCACCGCCAGTTTCAGCAGTTTCTTCTTGACATCCAGGGAGAATACGGATATGTGTATCACAATGATGTAAGGTGGCTCAGTCGCGAAACAGCACTTCGGGGCTTCTACGCACTTAAAAAATAAATTGGGCAACTCATGGAAGATAAGGGAAACCAATGCCAGAATTATCTGATACTGCTTGGCTGGCAGATTAAGCATTTTTAGTTGATATGACAAGACATCTAAACGTACTTAACACAAATCTTTAAGGTCAAAATGCAGGGGTAAGTCAATTATATTCACAGGCAAATGTCTCAAATGCAGCTTAATACCACACATTTCCCCTCACTACAGGAAATCATGACGAGTTTCCCAGAAAGAAGCGTCAATGAGCAAATGCAGAGGTAAGTTGCAGATATAACATCCCTAGCTGATGAATTTCAAAGACGCTTTCAGGACTTTGCAACTATTGAAAAGGACATCATGTTATTTTCTTCACCTCTCTCTGATAACCCTGCAATCTGCAGCTGGAACTCATTGAGTTGCAAAGTGATAATGAAATTCGCAGCAGACAACAACAGCTTTCTCTCAACGACTTTTACCGACAGCTGGATAAAGATATATTCAAAGAGATTCGAACATCTGCTAAGAAAATGCTCAGCTTGTTTCACTCGACATACTTGTGTGAGCAGACATTTTCAGTTATGAATTTTAACAAGAACCGTGTGAGGACAAGAATAAGTAACTCTCACCTATGGGATATTATACGTATCAAAACCAGTTGCATTGAGAATGACCTATCCTATTAACTGCATTCAAGGTTTCAGTTTCACCCTTCACATTAAAATTTTGCAATAAAAACTTCTCAACCTATGTCCTTTTAATATAATTTTAATCCGGCCCGCGAGGGTCTTTATTTCAAGGAATTTGCCCGCCATGCAAAAAGTTTGGACACCCCTTCCGTAGGGAGTCCTAACGTTTCCAATAGATCTTACTAGGGGCTTGGTAGACCTGGTGGGTGCCCCGATTCCCTTCCAGGTCAGCCGAGTGCTTGCTTAGAGTTAGTCATTTATCATTCTTAATGTGGCTTTGCGTGGGCTCGATCCCTAGCCCCTCAGCTTGTGAGGCTAGCGCACTATTGACTTCGCTTTCCAGCCGCTGTATTATATATTATATTTATTAATATGTTATAAAACACATGTAGGAATATCTTTTGAGCGAATACCAGCTAATGACTACGTTGTTGTTATTAGAGATGGCAAACCACCAACCTACCAACATGGAAGAAAATACAACGTACCCTCAAATAATGAAGTAGTATATTCAGAGTTAATAAAGAATATACCTCAAATGATATAGTTCTTCTTGGCAGAGATGGTAATGTTTATCTGGTCTCCAAAACTCATCGCTTTTATGATCGGTTGAAATGTCCAATATTTTTCGGACAAAGAGAAGATGGTGATATATTTTCAAAATCAAATTGAAAAAAATGTATAAAAAGATTTATAAAGATTAATGATTCGTAAGAACCAATAAATCCCATTTAAAAATGTCGATAACTGTTACATCAATATATTGTCGATATCAATAACCATTCATACCATAATAGCAACATAAAGGACAGTACATTACACATAAGTATTAAATTTATTTTAATTGCATTTAAACAAACTAACTTCAGAAGTATATATTCAATTACGTGACGCAGTTTCTAGTGATGCGAATCACAATGAATTTGAGAAAATGGTAATACTGCCAGCTACATTGACAGGATGTCCATGGAACTTACGTGAATACACACAGGACACAATGAATTGCGCATTCAGCAGCCACGATTTTTCATAAAATAACGATCCTAAGAGGGATAAGTTTTTGTGTTGCCTGGACAATTGTATAATAATCACCATGACACCATCGCGCGCGTTTTCAAACACAAATATTAATATGTGACTGAGTTCATTGATAAACGTCATTATTGTGTTAATCCACGTTGTTGGGTGTATCCCATTCAATGGGAAAATGGAAATGACTCCATGCAAACATTTTATTTTAGTTTATCGACAATATAACACAATAATAATTGATGACGTCATCTCATCAGAAATACCAGACATTGACATTGATCCAGGCTTATTAGAAGTTGTTACAAAAAAACATGATGTATGGTCCATGTTCAGAGCTTGACTGTTATCTTATCTTATCTGCTTACAGACGCTCCTTCTATACAGAAGATAATTGCGTCCTACGCTTATCTATGGTTTGTGTTTAGTCCTGCATTTTTATTAGAGATTTAAATGTTGATAAAGTGCTGGTTTTCCTGGATTCTTCAGGCAACCCATTCCACGCCCGAATTCCGGACGGGAAGAAGGAAAACTTGTATGTGTTTGTTCTTGCATACGGAATAAGAAAGTTGTTTTTATCCTTATGTCTATCTGAGGGTTGTATTAAGTTATCTTTGTGTTGTATTTCTAAATTATAATTAATTGCTTTATGTACGATTACTACTTTGCTCTTGGTTCTTCTATCCTCTAGTGTTTCAAGGTTTAATTATTTAACTAATGGTGTTATTCTTGTCAGTTTCGAATATTCTCCAGTAATGAATCTGACAGCTCTTTTTTGAATTTGTTCTAGTTTATCAATGTTTTCTTTGGTGGATGGGTCCCATACAGAAGATGCATATTCTAGTACAGGTCTCACCAAAGTGAGGTAGCATTTTAGTTTTATATCTCTATTACATTTGTTAAAGTTCCTTTTTATAAAGCCTAAGGTTTTGTTTGATTTTTTAATAACTTCATTGACATGGGGATTCCATGATAGTTTCTCATTTATTAAGACTCCTAAGTATTTTGCATCTTTAGTTTGACTGTTGAGATGTGAATTTAATGATGTTCATATGTTAAATGTAGAGTTAAAATAGAGTTTTACCCAACGTTTACAAACTGGTTTAAAAGAAACAAGCTAGAAATGTAAGAAGATCATTTTAATAAAAAGAAGTAAAGGATCAACAAAAAAAAAGATTTTTAAAAACAACGTTTTTATAAGCGGACTAAAAAGAAGAAAATAAGTTAAAACTTATTAGTTCAAGTACTTCGATTTAATATGACTAAAAACGTGGGGCGGGCATTTATCAGGTTTAACATATGCGGTTCACTCATTATCTCACTTATAGATCTCTCTTTTGCCTTCTAAATTATAAATCTGTAATTTTTATACCAAACACCCGCCCCACGTTTATGGCTCAGTCGAAGTTAGCGCAACTAAGATAAATTGTCTACTACTTTAATGCAAGCACAAAGATAAAACAATTAAAGAAACATTTCTAAAATATTGTTGAATTTGAAAGATTTCTGGCAATAAAGTCTTTAAAAATGTATATATTTCTATTGTTGTTTCAAAGGACTTAATTAGTTGTTGTTTTTTTTTATTTTTTATTTTTATTGCTGATTTGTATTATATTACTAGCTGACCCCAGCAACATAAACCACATGAGCCAAAACGATCATATACTTTTGTGTAACATTTTTCTCAAGAAGAGTATAATCAAGGCAATTCCGTCTATAAATATAATAAAATAATGGCTAGTAACGAAATATGTTAGACATAATAACTTGTCGAAGATCGATGAAAGAAGTTATTGTTTTCCACTGCAACACCTGGGATTCCACTTGCCTCCGATTCCTCTACTTATGAATACAATGTTAATGAACAGCTAGTATCTCACCACCATCACATGCACTGGATCTATTTAGAACAAGTCAATGTCTCTTTACATTATCTACAAGTTACATACATTTAAAACAAGTCAATGTCTCTTTACAGTATCTACAAGTTACATAAATTTAAAACAAGTCAATGTCTCTTCACGGTATCTACAAGTTACATACATTTAGAACAAGTCAATGTCTCTTCACGGTATCTACAAGTTACATACATTTAGAACAAGTCAATGTCTCTTTACGGTATCTACAAGTTACATACATTTAGAACAAGTCAATGTCTCTTTACAGTATCTACAAGTTACATACATTTAGAACAAGTCAATGTCTCTTTACGGTATCTACAAGTTACATACATTTAGAACAAGTCAATGTCTCATGTAGGGCTAGAAATAACTTGGTCATCCTATGACTATATTGTTTTCTACAATGTGTGTTTGAATCCAAGGTGACTGTTTTCACGAGTAATTAATCACATTATTATTATTTAATATACGGTACATATATGTAAAGTAAAGGGAGAGAGAGAGAGAGAGAGAGAGAGAGAGAGTAATAAAGCAAAATGGAGATAGAGGAAATAGAGAGAGAGAGAGAGAGAGTAGGAGAGAGAGAAATGTGACTAACGCAGTCATTGTGTAGATTATTCAAAAATGTATCTGACTGTGTGCGTCGATTTGTTTTTAGAATCTCTAGAAAATTACCGTAATTTGATAAATAAATCTCTACATCAATACACTATATACATATTTAGCCAGAAACTAGAGCAAGCAATACACACTCTATGTATAAGTATAGTAGTGTGCTCTATGCGCACAGCACTGAGTCGCACTAAATAGAAGGACAGGAAGTAATGCTTCAAAACTACTACTATAATTCGTAGTGCGGGAAGTTTGTGTCAGTTCTTTTTCATCTTTCTTTACACTATTTATGATAATTTTTGCGGCGTAGGCTACGCCACGAGTCGGATCTAGTTATTATTAAAAGACACACATAAAATAAATACGTTTCATTCATTAAAGAACAGTGAGCTTCTTCTTACCAAACGAATTTGTATTGTCTTTTTAGATGTGCTTTAAAGTTGTATTTATCGTCAGCGCCGCACCAAGAAGCACTGCAATTTTTTTTTATCAGTCGATCAGCTGCCAAATAAATGAGAAAATCGTGATATTTTCTTTTTATGAACTTATATGCGTATATATTAAATTTATAATAAATAGTATTTGATTAACTTGTATTTCTTAAATGTTGTTGAGTATGCAAAATAAAATAAAAAATACAAATAATGGATTGTAATGAATATAGAACTTAAATTGCGTTATTATTTTAAACCACTGAACTACCAAAAAATAATTAATATAATTAAATGTATGTGCTTGTCATATTGTACAAACTACATGGTATCTCATGAAATAGTACTGTTGTTTATCTAAGTGGCATGCCACTTGTCTTCGATCCCTATACTTAGGGGAACCATTCAATTCATTGCAGGGATTCACTTCATTTTAATTAGATAAGGTAATATCCTAAGTTCCTGCTATTTTAAATAATTTAAGATTATTCTTTTAAATATGGAACACAAGCGTAGAATCAAACGTAACATACATTGCTTATCTTTTCTCCTCACATGACTCCATTCTTACATCTGACCTTATTTTAAGTTATAAAAACTCAACAAATTGGACTCTTTATAAACTGTACGTTATCTAACACATTTTTATGAAATATTATAATTATTTTATCATTAATATACATTAAAACATGGGAGGCTACTGCTGACGGTCTAGGGAGCGTGAGTGCACTCAAGCTGTGGGAGCCAGCTAGGAGTGATGAGAGAAGAGCCAGGAGTAAGAAGGGGGCAGAGAGCAGGAGTCAAAGCCATTGGCCCTTGAGGACAGACGGATGCCATACAATAACAAACCAACAGAAATGAATTTATATGTTTTATAAAAAAACAACAACATATTTAATAACAAATATAGTAAAGACTGTAAACGCTTTGTAACTTCAGCTACTGCAAGCGTGTGAAACAAGTCAGTAGGAATTCTTTAAAAACTATACTTAGAACAATGATGGTAGATACTAATTATACATTTAAAAAAGAAACAACTGTGTTTAAAACAATGAGAGAGAAGACTGTTGACATTTTATAACATGTTGGTACATGAAAAAGCTCATAAAATATAATGATCTATTTACAAGTACTCAACATTTTATAACGAAATATGTACATGAAAAAACACATAAAATATAAAGATGTATGTACAAGTACTCAACATTTATAGAAGTCATACTATCAGAGAATATATCATGAACCATCAATAATTTTTTTAAAAAAGTAAAATGTAATATATAATATTTCAAAACATACTTTCATGAGTCTACAGTAACTTGTAAGTGTCTTATTGTGATACTGTTTAATATACAGCAAAAATAACATGTTGGTTTTCCTGGTTTTAAATAGCAACCCAAACAACGCCCGAATTTTAGACAGGAAGAATGAATATTTTGTGTATTTCTGTTTGCATACGGAATAAGAAAATTGATGTTTTCTTTTTTTTTAAATCTCTATGTCTATCGAGGGTTGTATTAGATTATAATGCGTCGAGAAGGGGTGGCCTCTACGGGGCACGGCGGACGAGTAGGGTCGCGGGTCACGGAACTGACCGCGTCGCCTGCGGCCTGAAACCGACAACTCCTGGCAGGCAATGCCGAAGTCCGATATGTTAGGTGTTAGGTGCTAGTCACATATGATTACAGTCGCTGTACGGATCTTTAGACAAGGCATCTTAAATGCATTGTCGATGATGAGAACCAAAATACCCGTTGAGGGTTGGGTAAATCAGAAGCGACCGTTTCGTCCCCCTCATTTTACTAGCAACGCCATTGAGTGGTGCCGGTTTAGGGCCAGGAGCGCCAGTACGGATTAGCAAAAGGAAGAACGCAGCGGACGCCAGCTCTGAGGAAACCTTTCCAGTGGGGGTTGTACCCTAGGTAGGTCATTGATGATCCCCCGCTAGGGCGTCCTAACCATTGAGACTCGTATGCTTTGCCGTGGGTGGCGCCAAAGTGGTAGCGGGTCGTAGTAGGGAATTCCACCCCTCCTTGTGAGGTCAAACTTAGTGGGAGGCATCTTCGACTCTTTGTCCTGGATGCCCAGGTGGCCGCTTCAGAAGCGTCAGCTCCGGGGGGGGGGTTGGTTTCCCGCTGTTACGTCCCTTTCTGGGGGAGGGGGCCAGATAGCTGGGAGGGTCTTCCAGGAAGACCCATGAAGAGCACTAGGCTCGGGGCTTCTGATTTTCTTCCACATGTAGGATCATCATTAGATTATAATTATTGTTTTGCATTTCCAAATTACAATAATTTGCCTTATGTATTTATACTAATATTTTCTTGGCTCTTCTACCTAGTGTTTCTACGTTTATTGATCAAATGGCGATACTCTTGTCAAAATTGAATAATGAGCAATGATAAATCTGGCAACACTTGTTTGTTCTATTTAATCTTTGTCTCTAATTAATTCTGATTGGGGACGGTATGACATGAATGTGTGCCAATATTTTGTGTCATGTTTTTAGGACAAAACTTTGTACGTGGATAAGAAATAATTTAAAGGGTTAAATATGCCTGTCTTTACCGTGTATACTAGAAAGAATATTCTATCAACGCAAGAAGCAGATTTGAAAAGCTGTTAAGTTTGCAACAAGTCAGAACAAAATAGTTTGACTCATTCAAGCCGTTTCTTGTGTTTTGTGGTCTTGTAGTAGAACTCTTGACATTTTTCAGACAGATGTGACGCAGCAGACAGCCGTAGATGTGACACAACAGAAAGCCGTAGTTGTGACACAGCAGACAGCCGTAGATGTGACCCAGCAGACAGCCGTAGATGTGACGCAGCAGACAGCCGTAGATGTGACACAGCAGACAGCCGTAGTTGTGACACAGCAGACAGCCGTAGATGTGACACGCAGACAGCCGTAGATGTGACACAGCAGACAGCCGTAGATGTGACACAGCAGCGTAGATGTGACACAGACGCCGTAGATGTGACACAGCAGACAGCCGAAGCATCACAGTCTTTGGAATCTGAGAGTATAGACCATATTTATAATGTAATTTGATGGAGCAGTTAAAATTTCCGTATTTTTCGCCGAAAAAGATGCATTTTTCCCCCAAAACTGAAAAAAGGTGTTGTATGACTGATAAAAAGTATTTGGTTCAGAATCTGTTTTTTTCCTCTAGATTTTCCTCCTGTAAAGTTGGGTGAAGCTTTTATTCAAGAACATTTTATAAGTCGAAAAATACGATACTCTTGACACCAACTGCTTAATTTTATTTTTGAGTAATCAAGTTTAGTTTGGATTTTAATTGCAAATATTTATTTATAAGGTTTGTCATTTATCAGACAAGAAAATGTCATAACTTATTGTGTAATGTTACGATTTTTAGACAACATTTTATTGTAACAATGCTTTCAAGCATAAACACACGATAATCAATACGTCATCAAAATTGTTAACAAGTCCAATAAGCAGTTTTAAAATAAAGAAGAATTAACAAATAGCCGATATGATTTTGTCTTCTCAAATTACCTACATATTTATTGCTATTAAATTTGTCCGCCTTAGACACCCGGATATTTCTATTAATAGTTTTGAACCATAATATGACTAAATCAATTTCCAGATTTTCATAAAATATATATTTCCTATAAACTTAGATTATGTCTTGTTAAAAATAAAAACCTAGAAAACTGGACAATAAAATGTAAACCAATGTTTTGTTTGATAATTATTTATTGAGTAGCACTTTCAAAACGAGGAGCCGCATGCAGGTCTCGAGCGCATTTTACCACCGTTTCAATAGATATACGAATTCCTAAAAATAAGAACGATTTAATGTGTTATTCACCACAACGGTGACTAGCAATGTGACTTCATGACAGTAAAGAAAGCATTTAAAGAATATAGCCGTATACCAAAATAGCGGAAATACATAGTTTTCTTTCGCAACACTAATTATATCAATCAATATACATAATTCCCGTCGTCTGTATGTATGTATGTATGTATGTATGTATGTATGTATGTATGTATGTATGTATGTATGTATGTGTGGATGTAACGCTACTAATTTTAGAAAGCAGTGCACCAAATTACTGCACCAAAAATAAAAGTTTTCGAACGTTCCGCATAAAATTATTCTATATGATAATAAATGAATTACATAAAAATAAATAAAATAAATGAAAAGTTCTGTATTACGTTATTTTTTAAGCTGATGTGTATTTATTTTGAAAACTTCCGTCATTTTTGACGGGTGATACGCTAGTATTATAAGGATATAATAACGAAGTCATTGATGTATGACATGCTACCCAGACTATTTGAAAAAAAATTAATGTTTAAATTGAATAAAATCTTTATGATAGCTTGCATTATTTATTCAAAAACGTATAAATAAAGAAAACTTGAGAATATGAATTATTTCCAATGTAATATTATGTTTATTTTTGGCGTAGTCTACATGAAAAAAAATAAAGAACAATAAATCTAACGCATGAAGAACGAAAACGTTAATATGTGCATTATTATTTGGATAATTTAAACAACCCATTACTCTACTTTTATTTAAAATATAATTTCAGTATAACTCTAAAACAAAACAGAAACCCCAATGGGCAACATTTTGATGTTAAAACGTTCCTCATTGCGTCTAAATAATGGAAAATTACGTCATTTGTTTCTGTCATACATCCTTAGCGTAATTATGATTATTGTCCATAAATTAATATTTTAAAAGAAGATGTGGTTAATAAAGTATATATTTATAATAATTTAACATACATATTTGTCACATTTATAAGTAGTGTAAGTTCACAATATAGTAATACAGCAAAGTCGATAGTGTGCTCACCTCACAAGCTGAGGGGTGTGGGGCAGAGCGAGATGGGCGCCGCCAGGTCTACCAAGCCCCGAGAAAGTTCTAACGGAAACATTTGAATCCCCTACGACTACGAGATTATGGGAAATAAAAAAAAGTAGTGTAAGTTCACAATATAGTAATATTAGGCTTATAATAATGACGATCGTTACTTACAATAGTGATAATAATATACCTATTATAATATGTTAAAAACAAAAACGAATTTACACCTATCAGTCACGTACAGCATCGAGCTTTTGTTTCACCGTGATTATATATTTAATGTGTTTGAAATATTTTCTTTATTGTAATTTATACGTTGGTATCTTTATTATAGACTTCTATTTTGGACGAGCTACTTTTTTATGTCTTAAAATGTTGGATTGGTTTTGTTTTAGATTTACTTTTTTTTCTGGCGACGCATGCACAAACCACTGAAGTTGACAATAGCACGGCCCGGTAGTATAAAGGTAAGCGACCAATTCTCTACACACGCAATAATCTATTGTCAGGGAATACCAAGTGTACGCGCTTGACATCTGACCTCGTGTGTATTCTTGAGAGATCTATGTATCGTCCGAAACTTTCCTCTGAAGCGTGCCTCTCTTGGAGGGAGGGAGGGGGATAGAAGAAAATAAAGACAAATTGCTGTCCTGTCTCTCAACAAAATACATTTTATATCTTCCTTTCTCATGTTTGAACTCTCTGTTAAAATGTTAATGTCATACCAATCAAAATCAATCCCAACTCTAAAAAATGTAATATGAGTAACATCCCTATTGACACGGACTTTACACGACTGATAAACATGTAATAAAGTTGAAAATACACGGTTTTGGAAAAGTTAATCAATAATATTTATTTACCAAATATAGACATTGAAAATCATGCGCAATATTCAATATTACTTAACATTCAACATTCATAAAACATATAAAAATATATTTATTTTTTTACTTACATGAAAATTACATCTATTATTTATTTAAACCTTACACTAGGGGCAGGGAAACTTTTTGTCTGAGAGAGCCATAAACACCACATATTTTGAAAAGTAATTCTGTGAGAAGAGACATGATGTTGAAACTAAATATTCAGGTAAATGTGTGCATTTTATGTAATTTCAACAATAAAAGTACAATAATTATGTCTCTGAATTCTTTTAATAACATTGTTATGCTGTTTTTATATACAATTAATATGTAGATCAAATGAGTCTGAATAAACTTTTTTTATTATAAACGAACATTTGTCTGAGAGCCAGATGCAGCCATCAATAGAGCCATATCTGGCTCGCGAGCCATGGTTTCCCGACCCACTGCCCTTAGACCAATAAAATATTATATTACAAAACCAATTATCTCCTTTCATTTTATACATGGTATTCATCCATGTATTTCGCTAAAATTACTTCTTGTCAGTAACTTGAAAATCTTTTTTGTATAATTACGCTACCTCCATATCACGTTAACAAGCGCTAAAAAACAAAATTCAAAGTTCATCGATGTAGTCTCTTATCGTCTGTCTTATTTTATCTCTTACAGACGCTCCTTCTGCACAGAAGATTATTCCGTCCTACGCTATCCATGTCAATGATGTCCTATAGTCAGTGTTGTCTGTCTATAAGATTGACCTAATTGTTAAGGTTGTCTTTCTGTCTTGGATGTCTGATTGTTTGTGTTCCTAAATATTAGAGATTTCTGAGTGTTAGTATTGTCTGTGTGTAAAGGTTGTCTGCATTTTAGTGTTGTCTGTCTGCCTGTAAGAGTTGTCTCATTGTTAAAGTTACTCTTTGTTTGATAGTGTTGTTTGTTTGTTATTGTTGTTTTTGTCAGAAAATGTATAATGCATTAGAAAATATCCGTTCAGCATATTTCAATGAATGTGAAACCATTTCCCCAAGTTTGAACTCACATTTACATAAAAGGGAAAGTTTAATCATTACAAGACTTCCTTTGTTATATTTGACGTGCAAATAAATTGTTTATTTTATGAACGCCGCACTAAAAAGCACCGCTATCGACATACTTGATATTTAATATGTGGTCGTAATTCAGATATCTTAAGCAGCATGATTAAAAAAGAAGATAATATTATAACATTTGACCTCACTTAAATTTGATTCCTTACGTTATTGCGACATAGTAATATTTATTTGTATTGCTTACACTTTGTAATGCATGTAAATAAATATTATGTATAGAAATATTTAATTCGAAGGAAAATACGTTTTCAGAATTATAGTTATTTTAAAGTAAGAAAACTTTACATTTTACACATTTACTTTCATTTAATTATATGCCTAATTAATGACAAATAAAACTTTCTCAAATAGCGAAAGACATTGTTTATCCAAGTGGCACTCCACTTGACTTCGATATCTTTAATAAGGGATAACATTCCAATAAATTGCTAGGAATTTGCTACCACCGACTTTATTGAAACAACATCATGTCACTTTCTTCGATTTTGTAAATATATAAATATATAAATGAAAATATGCCTGTCTATCTGTTTGTCCTTTATGGCTTACTAGTGATTCCCAAAGTAGGCGCAACCGTCCCCTGGTGGATGCTGCAGTGATCCATGTCGGCGGTGATGGCCACAGGTGAATTTGGGGGATGGAGAATAAAATTAGGGAGGGGGTGGTAGTATCAAATAAAGAAGAACAAATTTATGATATTTTATTTATGTATTCCGCGAAGCTATAATGCCTTCCAGAGTAAAATAACATTTAACTAAAAATCATGGTGGTAAAAGGATAATATGTATCTACTTATCGAAGACTAAACGAAAAAAAATGTTCAAACAACAGAGTTTTACAAATTCTGTACATACGCAATAATTTATTTTCAGGTACACCAAACGTACGCCCTTGACATCTGACTTCGTGTGTGTTCTTGAGAGATTTTTTCATCGACCGAAACCTTCCTCTAAGGTGCATTTCAAGTGTGCGAGGGAATGTAGAAGAAAACAAATAAGAAGAGCTGTCATTTCTCTCAACACAATGTTACATCTGCATTTTACATTGCTGAGCTCTGTAACAAAGTTAATGTCATACCCATTAAAATCTCTCCAAAGTCTATTATAGGATATATTTGTATCACATCAATCAACACTGACTGATTTTGTCCATCTGTAAAGCATGCCTCTGTGTGTATATGTATCATTAATAGAGATATTGACTATATGTTCATTCATTGTTCATTGGTAAAGTAGTTCATATTGCACTATCTCCAAGAATTATTATCTAATTATTTGCTTCACTAACAATGATCTGCTCTCAATGTCTTCTAAAGCAGTGCTTCTCAAACTTTTTAGTATGTCGGACCGGCAGGAATTTTTTCCATTGCACCAGGTACCGGTGAACAATTTTCCCATGCGCTGACAATTTTTTCTGTCCTTTTATTTTAGAAAATCTGCGGACCGGCAGCGGAGAAGCACTGTTCTAAAGGGTTTCTTTACTGAATGTTTTACTTGCTGAATAAAATTTAAGTTTAAAAGTAATAAATCCTTACATGACCAGATGGTCAGTACCAATGTTTCCGGGTAGATATCTTATCGACGCAGCAGTTTAGAATATCACAAAGCACATTTTGATGATGTAATTCTAGTATCTTCCATCACAATCTTCGATGTAAATTCCTGCCCTTATTGAGCTTCGTTTCTCATAAATTAAAATGTTAGAGTGGCGCAGCATGGTTTTAACACATCAGTGAGAAAAACACATTCATACAATCTGGTGTGAGCTTCAAATATTCTTTAAAAGTTTATTCTCAAATTTAACTTAATGCTAGTGCATCTCGCCCCGTCCAATGTTTCCTTAGTAATTAAAACATCTTAGCGATTCTTTTCTTTTTTTTTCCTTTTTTTTTCCATTGACTTCTGGACATAGCCCATTTTGTTTGATGTTTTTTTTTATGTAATAAACTGACATTATATTTTGTATCTTCAATTTTAAGGCATTTAGGCGACACGTGCCTTGTTAGTAGCGTCCTTTCAAGTTCAAGGTTACGTATACCAATTTTATGTAACATTATAAGTATCTAGGGGCCGTCCATAAATGACGTACCGCGATTTTTGCCAATTTTCGACCCCCCCCCTCATCGTGCCTCGTCACAAAAACTTAGACCCCCCTCTAAAAATACGTCACAAGTCTTTGACCCCCCCCCCTCCACACCACTTTATTTTCTATTTGAAAATAAGTATTTTTCAAATCACTTTTATTGTCATTTAAGAATTTATTATTTATTTAGTGAATATCTACATTGTAATATTTTAACCCGCGTAAAACATTTTCTAAAAACGTTTAACCGGCCTTCAGAAAATGCATACAAATTAAACATTGACTATTAATCATCACAGTTTACGTCTTTGTTTAGAAAAAAAATTATTTAAAAATAACATTATAAAATGTATTTTTTAAAAATCCCTCGATTGACTGACGGGCATCCCGTAAGAAAGAGGTCGGGGAACAGAGGTAAATAACCTCATCTGGGGTCAAAAAGGGAATTCTTGGGGGTAATGCAGACTCATTTGGGACATATAACATCCACTACAATCCAATAGATATATTAAAATACGTCATGTGTACGTGTACGCTTGGAACATATGCCCATTTTTGAACCGCTTCCTTCCAGAAAATGCATTTTTTTTTAAATTTGGCAACTATGTAGATTTCTTACCTACGTACTTTACGAAGACACCTAAATCTACACTACTGTTATTTATATTGACACAAGTGACAATAATCTTAATCCACATGACTTGTCTTTATCACGTATCCTTTCTGTGATATTTAAAATTAATGCCTTAAAAACTGAGCTAAGAAGAAAAGTTGTTTTGTGCTCCTCTCGAAAATGTCAAGAATTTGATGCATTCAATAAAGTTAATGACTAGTTGACTAATTTGAAATGGGCTCATTATTTAGAACAGTGCTTCTCAAACTTTTTAGTATATCGGACCGGCAGGAATTTTTTCCATTGCACCAGGGACCGGTGCACTATTTTCCCTGCACTGACAATTTTTTCGGTCCTATTTTTTTGTGAACATCTGCGGACTGGTAGCGGACGGCCCACGGACCGGCACCGGTCCACGGACCACCACTTTGAGAAGCACTTATCTAGAAGACTAGAATAGCCAGGGGCGTTTGACCAAAAACCAATCGAACAATTATAACAAACTTAAAACGTTTTTAGTTCTATCAAACAGATTCCCTCCCCCCACCTCCCCTTTTAAGATAAAGGATATTCCGTGTCGTTTTGACTGAAAATATCTACACATAATCCTATTCAGATCATTTTTAGACACTCGTCATGCTTGTAAAACTCACCGGTAGCATTTTCGAGGGGGGGGGTGGGGGGGCTAACGAAGCTCGCCCCAAATCCCCGAGTCATGTGAGCAGGACCTAGAGTCTGGGGGTTGGGGGAAGGGTTTGGGGGGTAACGCACACATAAACTTGTATATTTTGGCCCAAAAAAAATCGACAACTGGTCATGAGAGAACCAAACGGAGCAGCGGTTACATCACAAATGCTTTGATGTCAACATCAAACGACGCAGTGTAACAATTTCATATGTTATCTTGTGGATTCTCAAACTTAAGGATTATAATTAGATTTAATTTTCGTGTCTTGATAGCTTACGCCAACCAGCGTCTGATGGCCTACCGACCGGCACATTGAGAAGCACTGATTTTAAAAAGAAAAAAGACATTAAATAAATTGTAAGGGACAAAATATTTTAGTGGACGTTTTATTTAAAGTTACCCTTTTGATGTGACGTCACATTTCTTCAACCCCCCTCCCTCCCCCTCGTCACACATCGTCACAAAAGTGTGACAAGGAACGTGACGTAATTTATCGACGGCCCCCATACTCTTGTAGACAACAAAGGCTAGTTTATTATACAATATATATCAAGAATAAATTAGTAATTTTTAAGAATTATGGCATAAACCAGTGAAATGAGTTTGTTGAAATTGGACTTAGGCTTTATCTATAGTAGGATTCTCCTAACAATTCATTGACATTGTATCCCTATTTATAGGGATCGAGATCAAGTGAAATAGCACTTGAATAAAATTGACTGCTTTCCTTTCTCGGAAAACATCACGATGGAGTTTATTGCTTAAAGAGTCAGGTAAGCATATATTTTAAAGTACATATGCAAATTTTATAGTTCTTTTACATTCCTTATAAATTACAATTTTAAATCTAATGTGACCTTCGAATGATATTTTTCTTTACATTTTTTTAAAAGTTCTGTCCATATAAAAAACTAAGTAACACCATCTTTAATATTAAGAGTCCTAAAATTGTAAATATTTTTAAAAATAATGTTTTCAACAAAACAAAAATTCTAATCAATTAATCGTCTAAACTAAGTTTGGGACAACAAAAAAAATAATTTGAGTTTCATCGTAAATACAACATTAGCGGTGCCTTCTGGTGCATTGCTAGCGGGAAAAGCAATTCCCATTATAAGTTTTTAACAACATAGAATAATGCGACATTTATCTTAAGTTTCTAAATGATATATCTAAAAATAAACAACACAAGAACACATCCACATATACATAGTTTAAACTACAGAAACTAAGATAGAAGATGCTAACGATTAAACACTGTTAATAAATGATTAATAACAATATATTAAAGTTAAAAGAAATATTAACCAAAAAGGACCCTTTTCTTTATTAAAAAAAACAACTAATAAATAAAAGTTATAAAAAAACAAAACTTTAAAATGAGTGGCAAGCCACTGGTCTTCGATCACTATGGTTAAGAGAAAAATTCAAAGAATTGCAAAGATCCGCCTATTTTTTAAAACACTTTTATTAGCTTCACCGTCTTCTCTCTCGTTCTCTCTCTCTCTCTCTCTTTCTCTCTCACTCTCTCTCTATCTATCTCTCTCTTTCTCTCTCGTTCTCTATGTCTCTCTCTCTCTTTCTCTCTCACTCTCTCTCTATCTCTCTCTCTCTCTCTTTGTCTGTCGTGGGTTCGCTGTCAGGCGGAAAAACAAAAGTAAAAAATGACCCACTTTTCGCAATGCTATAGAGCTAAAATTTTGTACATTGACTCGTGTTACCTAACAATGCAGTGTATCAAGATTACAGATATATCGAATGCAACGTAATTAAATTAATGCACTTTTAGTTTATGTTGCCGTCTGCTATTGTTCTCCGTTTTACAGCAAGCGGAGTTCAGTCAGTTTCAGTCTGTAAATGTTGTCGCGCTGCGTATTATATTGAACATAATCAAAACTTTTAGTAACTTCCTACATATAAGGGATTTATAGTCAAACACTTTGTTTTTACATTTTGTTTATTAAATCCCAATTATTAACTATACCGCCGTCTCTTGGTCTGTCGGTCGGTCAGGTGGAAAAACAAAAGTCAAAAGTGACCCACTTTCCGTAAATCTATCGAGCGGAAATTTTGAACATAGACTCGTTTTACCTAACAATGCATCGTGTCAAAATTTCAGATCGATCGAATGTACGGTAATTAAATTAATGCATTTTTACTTAATCTCAATATAACTATGTGTAGCGGTCTGCTATTGTTTACATCCACGTGTCACTTGAGTTCACGCCAGTCATCGATGACCACATCTCGTGTTTACACCAAGGAGAGTTCACTCAGTTTCAGTCTGTAAATGTTTGTAGCTTTTGAACATACACAATATATTTAGTTATGTCTCATATTTAAAAGATTTATAGTCATATAGTTTATCTCTATATAACTTTATGTAGCCGTCTGCTATTGTTTAATTAAATCCTTTATATTAACTCGTGGTGTCTGCTTGCATGCTTGCCGAAAAAAAAATTGATCGATTTTTAACCCACTTCCCCGTATTTTAAAATTTCAGATCGAACTGATTTACTGTAATTAAATTAATGAATTTTTAGATTAGCTCTATTTATCTCTACGTAGCGTGTTAATTTTTGTGCTAGAGAGTCGTGGTGCCTATTATATAGAACAACCTTTCCTGTCGCGCAATAAGGTGCATATTACATTGAAAATACTTTTTTAAATATATATGCCCGATCGGTGCGCATTATATTAAACTAAATGTTTTTACATTTGGATTGTCGTGCGCTGCGTATTATAATGAACATTCTTTTAGTTTTGTCTCGTATATAAAGGATTTATAGTCAAAAATTTGTTTTTTACGGGTTTTGTTTTAGTAATTAAATAAGTTATTATTTTTTTCCATGCAATTTTAATATTATTAAAAATATTTTTAAACTATAAAATATGAGGGTATAAACAAACATCACATACATTAAAATTTATTGTCTTTGTTGCTCACATGACTACATAATTGTTTCTGATTTTATGAATAGTTATAAAAAACTAAGCAAATTAAACGCGATATAAATGGCACGTGATCTGTAGACGCCTTCTAACTACTGTATTTATTATAGTTACAGTAGAGGGAGTAGATCTTTTATAACTACTGCATTAATAACAAAGATAATAGAGAATATATGGCTGGATAGCGAAGTCAATAGTGCGCTTACCTCACAAGCTGAGGGGCGTGGTATCGATTCCACGTTAAAGCCACTATAAAAATGTTAATGAATGATTTTCGCTAAGAAAGTCCTCCGCTGACTCTGGAGAGGGATGGGCGCCGTCATCTCTATCAAGCCCGAGAATGTTCTAATGGAAACATTGGAACCCCCTACGACTACGTGGATATAACAATCACGAGGTTATAGGACTAAAAAAAATTAGAGACTAAAACATACAACAACTGTGTTGATAACAAGGAAAGGAGAGACTGTAAACATTTTATAACATCGGTGTACATGAAAAAAAAGCCAAATATTAATGTATGAATGCCAGCAATGTCTTTGGATAATGTTCACGTATATTTTATTAATGTATGAATGCCAGCAATGTCTTTGGATAATGTTCACGTATATTTTATTAATGTCATTGGTGGTTTTCTTTCTTGTCCTTGTCTAAATTAAAGAAGATGTAATGATATATTATAAAGTAAAACAAAAAATATCAATGTTATTAACAAGCGATAAGCGTGTAGGCTGATCTTCTAAAGGGATACGTTTCCTAAAGTAATTATGACTAGGTTATCAAATTTTGTCTAGTATGTTTAATTTCAAGACAAAGTTATAAATACAACTATTTATATTTAGACTAAATTGTCCATTTGCAGATAAAATAATTAGTGTTAAGTATTTGTCTTTGATAATACATTTCCCAAAAGTAAGAATGACAAATATTTTGAATGTTGCTTTAAATTATTGATATCATGAAACAATTAGGACGAATATTCAGGATGATGTTCACTTGATAAAATTAGTGAAAGACTTTAGGAATGTTCATGATGCTCAAAAGTAATTAAAGTCAGTATTGCTAGAGAGTAAGCTAGTCATGTGACATTTTAATTTGTATAATTATCTAAATAAAATATGTTGGATCTATTTCACATAAGGTAGTTACATTAATGACACATACAAAATAAGGCATACTATGTAAATTATTTATATGTTGAAATCACCTTAAATCGTAATATGAAGAATTAATTCTAATAGTATGTATTACTTATTTCATCTTAAGCTAAAACAAAATTCACAAACACACACACATACATTCCCTTTATTAAATGCAGGTATATTTGTTATTATTTTATAAACTTCACAATAAATTATAACTTGCCAGAGATAACATCAAACGAGGCCCGAACATAAAAAGCGTACGTTATCTTTCTGATAAAATACACAATATTTCAGTATACTTTTATTTAAAGAATATATAAATTTCTTATCTTATCTTATCTTATCTGTTTACAGACGCTCCTTCTATACAGAAGATTATTGCGTCCTACGCTTATCTATGGTTTGTGTCTAGTCCTGCATTTTTATTAGAGATTTAAACGTTGATAAAGTGTTGGTTTTCCTGGATTCTTCAGGCAAACCCATTCCACGCCCGAATTCCGGACGGGAAGAATGAAAATTTGTATGTGTTTGTTCTTGCATACGGAATAAGAAAGGTGTTTTTATCCTTATGTCTATCTGAGGGTTGTATTAAGTTATCTTTGTGTTGTATTTCTAAATTAGAATTAATTGCTTTTTGTATGATTACTACTTTGCTCTTTGTTCTTCTATCCTCTAGTGTTTCAAGGTTTAATGATTTAACTAATGGTGTTATTCTTGTCAGTTTTGAATATTCTCCAGTAATGAATCTGGCAGCTCTTTTTTGAATTTGTTCTAGTTTATCAATGTTTTCTTTGGTGGATGGGTCCCATACAGAAGATGCATATTCTAGTACAGGTCTCACCAAAGTGAGGTAGCATTTTAGTTTTATATCTCTATTACATTTGTTAAAGTTTCTTTTTATAAAGCCTAAGGTTTTGTTTGATTTTTTAATAACTTCATTGACATGGGGATTCCATGATAGTTTCTCATTTATTAAGACTCCTAAGTATTTTGCATCTTTAGTTTGGGTCAGTTCTTTTCCATGAATGTAATATTTTGAATTTATTTGTTTCTTTTTCTTTGTTACTCTTAACAGTTGACACTTTTCTGGGTGGAAAGACATACTCCAGCTAGTTTCCCATTTTATCAATTCATCTAGGTCTTTTTGTAAGATTTTGCTATCTTGCTCTGATTTAATTGTTCTATAGATTATACAATCATCAGCAAATAACCTAACTTTTGTACCTATTGAGATGTTGTTGGGTAAATCATTTATATAGATCAAAAAGAGTAAGGGACCTAGCACAGTTCCTTGCGGAACTCCTGAGTTAACCTTTATTGGTGCAGATTTAGATCCATTAATTATTACAGTTTGCTCCCTGCCCAAAAGGAAGACTTGGATCCAGTGATGTAAGGAACCTGAGATTCCAAAGTAGTTAAGTTTTTTAAGTAAACTAAGGTGGTGAACTTTGTCAAATGCTTTTGAGAAGTCAAGTAATATTGTGTCTATTTGATCATTATTGTCTAAGCCTTTTGATAATTCATCTATTAAACCTATTAATTGTGTTTCACATGATCTGTTTTTTCTAAAGCCGTGTTGATGTGGGCATAGGGCATTATATTTGTCTAGGTGGCTAATTATGTTACTATATATTATGTGTTCTAGCAATTTACAGGTGATACTAGTAAGTGATACAGGTCTGTAATTACCAGGGTCTGATTTATCACCTTTCTTAAAGAGTGGAGTTACATTAGCTAATTTCCAATCCTGGGGCACTTTACCCTGGTTTAGAGAGGCTTGAAAAAGAACTACAATTTAATTTAGAATATCTTATAATAAAATTATTATTAAAGAATGAACGCTCTTTGTTCATAAAATATTAGGATTTTAATATTAATAATCTTATATGACGTCATTGGCTTAATAGGCGGTAAAAGTTTGTGGATTTTTTACATATTTCATGTAAAACAGCTGTACTCTATATTATAGAGATCATCTTTCTAATCACCCTCTTGTCATTTACCTTATTCTATACACGTATCCTTTGCACGTGTTTTCTACACATACACAAAGATATCAACATAAATACATTAGGCACTCCAATACTCGCTGCGCGAGCCGCCGAAAACCGCGGGCTGCTGGTAGCATTCCACTGTGATCAACAATGGAAGGCAGCGTTCGGTATACATCGGGTTTTGTCGTTTCTATGCGTCATTTTCGTAAAGTTGCTTATTTTTAAACTTAAACTTTATTCACCGAAGAATTCCGGTCACGAGGGTGTAAATAATATTTCACTTTCATTTCTCTCAGACGAGCAATCGGAGCGCAAAGTTAAGGTAAGTGAGAAATTTTAGACTAATTGGGTTTGCTATCGTAAAGAGTATATTAATTTTTCTACCTAGTGGAAGCTTATTCATTTTAACATGTATCGTATTTAATTTTATCATTAATAACTTCCTCCCAAATTAATCAAATTGATCGCCACATGTTACCCTCGTGTGACATTTTTTTTTAAAAAACGGCGGCCATCTTTTTTAAAATATTTTTTTTTCTATCTAGGGAGTTGAAATTATTTTAAATTACTTAATTTAAAAAAACAATTACTAAAGTATTTAAACATGTGATTCGACTATAATTTATAATTCTTGTAAGTTTAAAAATAAAATTAAAAGTAAAAATCCATTGTAAACAATAATTGCATGCAGGATAATATTTTATGAAATAAAAATCTTCATAATTTTAATTATTTAGGGATCATTTTTCTATTGTTTGTAAAACGTATTTGTATAGTATTATTATTGTATTATGGTACTATCTAGCATAGAACTAAATAGTATTGGAAAATTAAGTTAATTGTATCTTTCTTTTTTTTTCAGCTTTACTATTTGTTATCCAATTGTTTATCTGCAATCAACTGAGCTTTATAAAAAATCTCTTTGCAAGACAAAATTATATTCAATCAATATGAATATGGCATATTACGGCAGCATATGCCATCATATGGCTAAAGTTGAATCAGCTGAAATTGATGTTACTAATACTAGAGCTTTTAATAGAAACCATTAAAGACTTTGCAAATTTTGCTGAAGATGCAGTAACAAAACATTACAGAAATGGTGCAGTTAGGGGATCTTCTGAATAAAGAGTAAGTTCAGTTAAAGTGCAATCTGCACCCCCTTGAAGGATTGGCTTCAGAAGCACGCAAACATTTATAAATAATAAATCCTTGATGTTTCATGGAACGTCACTGGCCTGTCAAATCAAGTCAAATGGGAACGATGGAAGTGCTGCAAATCTGATTTGGGGAATATCTAAACTCAGGTACATTTCATCAATATCTGTTTACACACAGCTGATGAGACATGGTTATATAATTCATAAAATAATTAGTTTCAGAGGTGAATGATAGCACATGAAGAACTTTACATTTTTCTTTTTTATTATAAAGTAGAAAAGAAAAGTACATTTCAATGATATGAGGCTATTTATATTTTTTAATTCTTGGTGAATTTTTTTGTTCTTAGGTCTTTTTGGAAAACTTTTGACCGGACCTTGGATGACTCAGTTCTACAAAAACTCAAGGGGCTTAAAGCATTTGGAGATGGTGAGTATTAATTTTGGTCTACATAAGTTCTGCACTTAAATATCTTGTACCATGTCTTTTTTTAAAGCAACTTGATTATGGTATTGTCTTTAGCCTTTCCTTTATTTTGTATAATGTTTAATGAACAGATACCACACATGAGGACATGCATAGCCAGCCTGGAGGAGATCAACAAACACCCTCGACTGATACTGACGAGAGAGGAGGATGTGTTTAATCTACCCATTAACGAGGATGATGTGCTGCTTGAGCTGAGGAGCCAGAACTACCAACCATGTCCACGATTTTTTTAGACGGTTTCTATTCTGTCTTTAGGATTTGTATCAGTCTTAAACAGACAGCTTCAGGCTTATCTTGTTGGGGAACTGGCTACTCCATCAGTAGAATTAATGGCCCTGACCTCATCAGCCCCTGTTCATAATGTACATAGTGAGAGGGTTTTAGGGATGGTTGATGCACAATTTAAAAGAGCCCCTAATGCTTCAACTGGGTTTATTGATGCTAAGGTTAAGGGAATGGTGAATAAAACTTTGGATTGGTTATTGGCTAAGCCTGTTTTAGAGCAAGAGGGTCTTATTAAGTTTGCTATTAGAGAAGCCACTAAATCAAGGATTATTTTAAAGGGTCGGGATAAACTTATGAAAGGTGTTAAGATAGCACGTCAGATAGCGGTGGGACAGAAGAGGGAACAGGGAGAGAGGAATAAGTTAGAGAAGAGAGTTAGACCCTTATTAGAATCTGATAGAGGGTTGAGTGATATAATTTTTGATGGGATATGTCAGAATGTTAAGGAAAAGCTGTCCATGCTACTCTCTGGTAGAACAGACTGCTTTCCCATGTAGATTATGGGATGTTGATGGGGAAGAAGAAGAGTTTTTTGGAGATTTAGTTGGGTTTGTCAGGAAATATGGAAAATTATTTTGTAAGTTAGTATTTTCTGACATAGATCATGAAGAAATTACATTATCCCATTTAGTTTCTGATGTTATCATGGGTGACTTTCATTTTATTTAGTTCAATTTTTGTTGATTTCTTTCATTTTCATGCACATGTAATTTTAAAAATATGCATACATTTTTTCATTTACATTATATGTGATATTTATATGCATTTATTTTGTAATGTACATTATATGTTTGTACTGAAAATTTCATAGCAAAAGCTTTAATAGTTTTAAAGTTATACATTAAATGTATATTGTCGGCAGAGTTCGATTTTCGATATATACTTTTTTCTAAAATGTGCATAAATTATCTGATCTGTATTTAATGTATTCTTTTATTGGCATTAATTTATAATGGGCATTATCTGTGTGTACTGAAAATTTCATAGCAAAAGCTTTAATAGTTTTAAAGTTATACATTTAAATGTAAATTGTCGGCAGAGTTCGATTTTCAATAGATACTTTTTTCTAAAATGTGCATAAATTATCTGATCTGTATTTAATGTATTCTTTTATTGGCATTAATTTATAATGTGCATTATCTGTGTGTACTGAAAATTTCATAGCAAAAGCTTTAATAGTTTTAAAGTTATACATTTAAATGTAAATTGTCGGCAGAGTTCGATTTTCGATCAATACTTTTTTTTAAAAATGTGCATAAATTATCTGATCTGCATTTTATGTATTCTTTTATTGGCATTAATTTCAGCTGTGAATTATCTGTTTGTACTGAAATTTTCATAGCAGCAGCTTTAATAGTTTTAAAGTTATACATTTAATCGTAAATTGTCGGCCGAGTTCCATTTTCGATCTGTTTTTTTTATAAAATGTGCAAAAATTATGTAATCTGCATTTAATGTATTCTTTTATTTGCATTAATTTCAGTTGGGCATTATCTGTTTGTACTGAAAATTTTACAGTTATGGCATTGTTGGTTTAAAAGTTATGCTATTTTGTAGTAAAACTGAATTTGTTGACATTTGTCGCTATTGACCCCCTTTCCTTATATGGTCATGTTTTATAAAATATATTTAATTAATTCACAACTACTGTGTTGTTTTTTGTTCAATTATGGATTATTAATGTATCCCCCAAATTGCAGGGTTCTATCTTCATTAGTTACTAAGTTATGAACAAAATAGTGTGGGAAGAGCTAATATTCGATCACAGTTTTTAGAATTAATTACAAAGATAAATAAGGAGGAAAAATAATTCACCAAAAAATTCATAACTTTTTTACTATAAAAGATAGAAGAATGATTTTGATGTCAATGGAAAGCTGAAAGCAAGCTCTTTCCAATGATATGCTATTTGTTTATGTCAGTTGTATTTGAAATTTTGAGCTGGAGTGCCTA